>JAASFE010006017.1:536258-562477 GCA_013365205.1 Pseudocercospora cruenta
CTCCAAGCACCATGCTGGACTTTTACCACCGTGAGCTACTGTATCAAAGAAAGCCACTCGCATTCATACAGAACATCAGAGCAGCTGGAGTAGATTTTACTACGCGTGAGAGGGTCGACAGAACTTAAAAGAGGATCCGCAAAGATGTCCGGGTAGGTGGAATTACGCATCCGACTTCGCCTCATATTTTACCGCGTCTAACAGCTTCGTCTTGATCGCAGAGCATGGCAGAACGTTGGTCGGACCAACCGAAAAGGCTCGGGAACGCCTCAAAATCGATCGAATACTGCATCGCCAGCACCATCGAACACATCGCAGCCACCGAAGCAAGAGAATAAGTCACAACAACAGGCTCCAGCGCCTACCGCAAACGTCTGGCAGCAAAAGGCCACAGAGAGACAAGCAGCAGCAGCGAGCTCAGTTGGAAGCGGAAGTAATGGACCCCAGCGCAGTCAACAGCCCTCTACACCAACCATCTCTGAACCACATACGCCAGTCAATGGCTTCGACACTGCAGCGACCAAAGACTTCTTGAACAGAAATGCAGCTTCGATGCCAGCTCCATACACGTCGTCCGACTCAAGCACAAGTATACCAACTCCATGGCATCAACGCCATTGATAAATCGGAGCTAACTTGAACGCTGCAGATGCCAACCCTGCCAACATGGCTAACGGCACTCCCTTTCTCAAGCACCTCGCCAAAGAGATATCCAAGATGGAAGCTGGTGGTTGAGAACGCCCCAAGCGAAAGGCGCGGACATCTGAATGGCAGCGAAGAAGCGACAGAGCAATTCGGGCAAACGAGAGATTGCTACAGATGCTCGAAAGCCGCCGTGATACCGAGCGAGACACAAGAGGAGTGGAATAAATCTCGGATGACCAGATACTTGAGCTTCTGAGAACGCCGAGGAGAGACTCGTCGCTCCAGTAACATCACGATTATGATTTGGAGAGGTGGTCGGAAGGCTGTTTGGGGCGGATTGAGGATTGGAAGAGGAAGAACGGGATCTTTAGGATGGCATATCTCAGATGGAGTTGTGAAAGATTGGCGGATGGAAGAAACGGCACTCACTGTGAGGGAATTACAACAGAAGATACATTACGTGTGTACTTATCACATCTACATCGCACGACCACCACCTCTCCTCCCACCCCTCCCACCATTCTTCTTCCTCGTCCAATCCACATCCTTCAACAAGGGCACCTGCTGATCTCCCCTGCCTCTCCTCCTCATCACACTAACCGGTCTCCTACCCTCAGCCTCATGATCCTCAACATTCCACTCTCCACCACTCAAAAGATTATTCAAGGCGCCACCTTTCTTCCTCATTAACTCTTCAAACCCACCTTCTTCCTGAATCCTTCCTTGATCCAAAACTACAACTCGTTCCGCCATCTCCATCATATCTTTATGATGCGTGATAATAATGATCGTGATCTCTCTTGATCGATCCTCAACAAGATCGCGAATAGTCTGACGAATCATATTCGAAGATTCTACATCGAGAGCTGATGTAGCTTCATCGAGGATAAGGACGGAAGGGTTTCGGACAAGAGCTCTTGCAATGGCGATACGTTGTGCTTGACCTCCTGAGAGCCCGATTCCGCCTTCGCCGATGGGCGTGTTGTAGGCTTGTGGTAAAGAGAGGATGAATTCGTGGATTGTGGCTGCTTGGGCTGCGGAAGAGATTTGGGCTGGTGTGTTGCAAGGATGGTCTTTGGGGAGGCCGTATGCGATGTTCTCTGAGACAGTGGCGGCGAAGAGGGTTGGGGTCTGAGAAACAGGAACAATCATGGCTCGGAGTGAGGGTGTGTAGATATGTTTGATGTCGCGGCCACCAAAGGTGAGATCGCCGAGTTTGGAGCCTGGGACGGTTGCTGTGCTGTAAAGGTCGAGGAGGAGGTTCGCGATAGTGGATTTCCCGCTTCCTGAACCTCCAACGATCGCAGTGACAGTGTTGGGTTTGAGGCGGAGGTTAATGTTCTTGAGAATTGTTTGTTCGGGGCGAGAGGGGTAGCGGAAAACGAGGTTATCGAGGACGATGTCGCCGACTGTGGTGATGCGAGTGTCTCCTAGATGCTCATGAGAGTCTTTCGGCAGCTTGGCGAGACGCAGTAGTCTTGAGGCTGTATCCTTGGAGCTGCCGATTTGAGGTATGAATTCCAATATAGCGCTGACGTTGGTAATCGTGAAGATGAGCATTGTGAAGACTTGCAGTACGTCCTTGACAGCCACTCCTTGGGTGACGAATTTGGCGCCGACGTACATAATCATAGCTGTGCTGAATGCGCCTGCGGAGTCGGACAGACCGAAGAAGAATCCTGCATAGGCAGATCGCTTGAAACCCACGCGAAGCGTATGATCGGTGGCTTTCACGTATTTGTCCAGGAAATGCTTCTCCAAAGTCAAGGCACGAACAGTCTTGATGTTAGTGAATGTCTCTGTGAAGATGGCTGATGCAGCTTCAGACGCATCATTACTTAGCCCTTCCCACTTCTCGGAGACAGCTGCAAACGCTTTCGTCACTCCAAAGATGTAGGGAGCGATGGAAAGCGCGATGAGTGTCATCTTCCACTGAGAGCTCATCGCCCACGCTAGTGAGACGAAGGTCATCAGAGCAGCAATATACGTTAGTGCTGCAAAACGACCAAGCAGATTTCGCATCTCTTCGGCATTGCGGTCAAGGCTCTCCGTCAGCCTTGAGACACCGTTCTTCTCTTTCTCGAAGAAGTCTCTGCTTTGGTCCAAGATGCGTTCGTATGCGTTGATACGCACAGCATCAACCCACCATTGACCGCAGACTTCGAGTAGTAGACGATATGTGTATGTGCCGGTGGCATCGACCAAGGAAATCCCAAGAATTGCAAGAGCGTAGACGAGCTGCTTGCTCTTTGCACCTCCAGGAATGGCATAGGTCTCCAGTAGCTTGGAAAGCACGAAAGAGAACACTGGGGAGCTCACAGCGTGGATGGTTGCTCCCAGCCAGCCGAGAATCAGAACGACACGAGCTTGCCAGCTCAGATTCGGCCACAGAGTCCGGAATATGACCTTGAGTTTTTTGTTGTTCTCCTCAACATCGCCTTCCGGCTCGCCACCGCCTTCCAATTTTGCAAGCGCGTCCTCTGGACCAGTCAAAGGAATCTCTTCGATATCTTGAAGTGGTCGTCTTTTTCTGGTTGCACCAGAGAGTGGCCGCCTAGCTTCGGCAGCAAACATGCCGGTCTGGTTGATGAGCTTCTCAAACGCTTGAGACCATCGCGCACCACCAGGGGTGCTGCGATCCGAAGGTGTGGTCTGAGTCGGTGAAGGTGGCGAGCGTTTCTGGCCGATGCCTGGCGTATCCACAGGAGAGAAATTGCCTGCCAAGCGCATCCAAGGAGACGCAAAGGCTGATGTCGGTCCTTTCTGATACGCTCGCATCATAGGCATTGGACTTCCTTCTTGGAACACATTTGGTAGCTTTGATTGTCTCTTGATCTTGGTTTCAGTCCTGGTCAGCTCTGCATCGAGTGGATCGAAGTATGAGCCAGATCGATCGTGGTAGATGGGAAGGGACTCCAATGAGTCCCCGTCCATGAGCGACTCTTCATCGGCAGATTGTCGGGCCACGAGAGGTGAATTCAACATTTTCTCTTCCTCGGAGAGGAAGTCTTGGAACGGCGTGCCTTTCATCTTTTCCATGTGCTTACGATAACCTTCTTGTACGAGCCTGCTGTTCTCCAGAAGGTAGATGTAATCGTCTGGTGTAATCTGAGAAATATCGTGGGTGATGATGATGGTGGTTTTTCCCTGGCGCCAACGCCGAATCGCCTCCATGATCAGGGTCCTCGTGATGTGGTCGAGCGCGCTTGTGGACTCGTCCAATATCAGCACTGGCGTGTCTCTTATTCTGGCTCTTGCCAATGCCACACGCTGACGCTGACCTCCAGACATATTGCCACCTTTAAAGCCTACCATTGTATCAAGACCTTGAGGCATGTCGTTGATCATGAGTTGTAACAGCGCGAATTGTACGGCTTCCAAGACCTCATCGCTTTGCACTTCGCTGTAGTGCTCACCTCGGCCAAAAGCAATGTTTCTGAACATCGTGTCGTTGAACAGCAGGCTAGTCTGCTCAACCAATGTGACATTGGTCCGTAGCCATGCAGTATCTAATGACTCAAGCGGAAGGCCATCTACGAAGATCGTTTCTGGCGGTGATGTGTAGAAGCGCATCAGCAGTTGACTAATGGTGCTTTTGCCGGATCCAGACCTTCCAATGAGGAAAGTGATCTCGCCGCTGCGGATCTGTAGGTTGATGTCTTGGACAGCTAGAATGTCTTTTCGTGATGGATACGCAAACGTGAGGCCTCGGACCTCAATATCGCCTTTGCATTGTACGGGTGAGAGTAGGCGATCCTTTTTCTCTGCGAGAGACTTGTCCTCCACAGAAGCCATGATTTTTCGTAGCGTGTGACCAGCAGTGCGACCTTTCTCGAGAACGATCATCTGGGGTAAGACACCTTGAATTGCCTGGAAAGCCCCAATTGCCGAGAAGAAAGTCGTGACCACGTCTCCAGAGTCGATTTCCCCTTGACCGATCAATACTCCGCCATAGTAGAAGCCTTGGACGAACATGGAAACGGAAAGCATGACTACAAAAGCCATCTGGAGGGCGCTCGAATGTGCAACCCAGCCATACCATCGCGCAGCCTTTGCGATGGCATCGTAGTACTTGTCGCGTTCTAATCCCTGACCATTGAAGCATTTCACGGTCTCTATTGCCGCGAACGCGCTGGTAGAGTACTTCTGAGCTTCTGTGAGCTTCTCCTGCTGTTTGAGGAGATTCTTCTGCATGCCATTACCTGCCCACACTGCGAGCGCCAAAATGACCGGTGATGAAGCCAGAGTTACGAGTGTCAGCTTCCATGACTTGACAAATGCTTGGAGCAAGGAGAGTATTGCGGTAGAGGCTAGCGCAAACATCGATCCCAAAGGCTGCGCACTTGCCAGTTGTAGCTCGCGTATCTGAGCTTGCATTCTTGGCAACTGTGCTCCGATACCGTTCTTTCGCATGTCGTACCATTCGACTTCCTTGTCCAGAAGTCCATAGAATAGTCGGTCGCGAGCGCTCTTGGCTTGCAGCTCACCGAACGCGAGCCAAGCCATGAACTCAAGAGAATGTAGAATCCAGCTTCCAGCAGCAATGATCGTGAGGTAAAGCACATATTTCGATTCGCGGTTCATGAATTCCTTGTTTTCAAGAGTTCCCGTAGCGTAGCGCGTGAAGCCATCGAACAGCTCGCCGACAATCAGACTCTGCGCAGGACTAGCTGCGCCGGCCGTGACTGAGACGACGATGCCAAAGACCAAAAGAGGCACGTTTCTTCTGGTTGTGAAGGCAAAAAGTGCTCGCCATGGTGCCGCTTCTTGCTGTTCGTAGGTGCTAGAATCTGTCGCTACAGATTCTGTATTGCTCTCATTTGATGCGTTGCGTGAGTGTTTTCCATGCTTCTTCGACTTTTCCGCAGCCATTTACGCGAGCGATGGGGATTGCCATTCGGTATCGTGGTCTTTGGTTTCGCAGAGCGAGACAGCTGCAGAAATGTTTGGGGTGTCGAGCTCTGGTCGCACGGGCCATTCTAGAATTCGAGTGAAGTTGCATTTGGACTTCGTGAACAAGGGCTTCAAGATGGGGACCAAGAATTTTCCTTAGTATTGTTCTTCACCAGCGCCAAGCCCACTACCTTTTATCTACTTTCTCTGCAACTGTGAACCGAACGTCTGTTAAACAGTTACGGCATTCTTGGACTCAACACGACCAATACACAATGTGTCCCCCCTCTGTGAAGGTTTACATGGACGTGCTGCATATCGTTCGCGGCAGCTTTTGACGCCGGGCGAGTGTCATGAGCCGGTAGGTGATTTGGACGCAACACGACTTCCGGCGTGGCGGCATGTGTGATCGCAGTTGCTGACTTTCTGCAGGCAGCTAGTTATTCGCCAACGGCTTTCTTAATGGCTTGAGGCAAGGGCAAGAGCTTTGGTTACTTAATCCGCACCTCATGACGAAGACTTTTCGGCTTTGGCCTTCTCGCATACCCAGTCATTGAGGCCGGCTCGGTTCCTGTGCATAGTCAGAACTGGTTCTAGCATATCATTAACTTGTGGTCCTCACCTTGCGATCTCAATGGCGTAGAACTGCATGCGCACAGCTTTCACTTATCAGCACGAAATATCTCTATTGCGGTCTTCCAATGCTCACCGAATATGCTTCCGGTCTCACTGTATTCTGTGGCAGGATTTGCCCGCAGCATTGTGCCGAAGTTGTAGTCCTCGACCTTGTTCTCGTATGCGTTTATGAAGTTGCGCCACTTCTCCTTGCCCGCCTTGCTCTTCATCTCGTCTTCATTAATGGTCGCTTTCAGGTCGAAGTCAGGGAACTCGGTGTTGAAATGCTCGAGGATCTCGTCGTCCATTTTGGTGAGGCGCAGCTTGGAGCCAGGCATCTTTTCGAGGATAGCCCAATACGTGGACATGTGCTCAACGACTGGGAATAATCAGATCGCGACTTTCAGATATCGTCTCTATCTCTTTGTACCTTTCACAGCGAACTGCTTCTCGATCTCCTCAAAGTTCTCTGTCTCTTCAGGGTTGATTGGTTGTCCATTTGGGCCGGTGAGCGACATTTTGTCGTAGGCGGTCGGCGAGATCGAAGTCGAGATGTGCGTGAAATTTCAGTCAGAGATGTCCTGGTATAGATAGTCTTGTCGCGAAGACTATCGTAGGTGTCAGCCAAATATTTTGACGGTGACGTGCAGCCACGAGCCATGAGGGCACCGCAGCCCCCACGTTTGGCTTGGCATGCATGAAAAGTAGTCTTCACCTCTGCCAGCCTCGCTGCTCAATCTCTTCTTCAACATGGTATGACCATCGCTGTTACACTTCAGACACAGCCTGTGGCCCACGACTTCGACAAATCCGACCTTGTCTCGCTCGGATAGCACCAATGCTCCATCAAGCCCACGCGCTCTTCATTCACATCTCGACCAAAAAAACGCGACAACGCACGATGCAACGATCTCTTAAGGCCATTAGACGAGGCGAAGGGCGGAAGAAGAGGTTTCTGCATTCTGGAGGCATCGTCTGCCCCCTGCCATGCCATGTTATCTACTTCGCTTCAAGGACGCGTTTGGCGGTCCCGAGCTGACCTCTATCAGACCTGTGATGAAGTCTTCATACGAGCTCCTGCTCAAAGCTCTGTGCAAGACTGCGCATCTCTGCGATCATCCTGTCCGTAAATACAGTATCTCGTATGGACAAGGAGGAATCGCTGAGTGTGCTCCCTTGCCCCGGACATGAGACTTGAATAAGTAAATTGACTTGTACCAAATTCGCGAGCTCTCTTTTCAAAAGCAGCATCCTTCTTTGAGCGGACGATGTCAACACAGATAGGCGACGAGTCTCGAGTGGCAAATTTTGGAAGCCTTTGTTACGACTCATGGCCGTTCGTGGTATTCAAAACGACAATGGCCGGAGGTCGACCTGCTTTGTTTTGGACCACCCTTCGGCCATACTGTGATCGTGAACGTGGTAATACCATACAACACAAGACATATGGATTAATCACAGTAATGGTAGTACTCACAAGATACATTAACCTAGTGTGTGTTCTCACTGCGTCTGGCAGGGCTGCAAAAACAGCAGGCTGCGGCAAGGCTCTGGCGAGCGGCATCAAAGCGGGTGGCACAGGCCAAAGCAACAATGTCAGCATCAAGAGCAATGGAATCAAGCGATCATATCTGCTTCACCTGCTCAAGGCATATTCCGCAAACTCTGCCCACGGTTTGATATTCTCGTTCCACGGCAGAGGCGAGAGTGGTGCGAAACAAGAGAAGGTCTCAAGATTCTCGGTGTCAACAGTCAATCCGCACATGATCGTAGCTTATCCGAATGGCATCAATAATCAATGGCAAGGAGATCCAGCGGCCACGACCGATGACATCGGCTTCACCCTGGATATGATCAAACAGATCAGCAATCAATACTGTGTTGATGACGCGATGATTTATGCCACGGGCAAGAGCAATGGAGGAGGTTTTGCTGCAAACATTCTTGCTTGCGATCCAAGTGCATCAAGAAAGATTGCAGCTTTTGGTGGCTTCGCTGGAGCATATTACGTGCAAGACGGGAAGCAAGTGAGTAGCTGCGACGGAAGCACATATCCAATTGTCTGTAATCCAGGACGAAAGCCGATCCCGATCTTTGAAACGCATGGAACCAAGGACGACGTGATCCCTTATCCCGGAGGTGCGAGAAGGACAAAATGCTTGCCATCACTGCCGCGTTTCATGACTGAGTGGTCTAAACGAAATGGTCTTGGTTCGACTAATGTTTCAACCACACTTGCTGGTGGCAAAGTGAAAAAGTACGAGTATGGCAGCAAAAATGGGCTGAACGCCATCAACACGCACTACTGGGTCTCTGGTCTCGGGCATTCCTGGCCTGATACTGTTGCCAATGGAGACGGATGCTGTTCGTATATCAACGCCTCTATGCTCTTCCTTGATTGGGCGAAGAAATGGACGCTTTCATCTACGCCAAGCACTTCAGTGTCTGCCAGCAGCACTTTGGTCTCCTCAATCAAGCCTACGTCGACAGCAGGCACCAAGACTACCATCGCCAGTGGTTCGCCTTCTACATACCCTTCGCCTTCATGTCCCGGTGCAAATGGTACACTGTGGAAGACTCCTGAGGGCACCAAGTTCAACATCTTGTGCGGCTTCGACACCACGACACCAGTCTATGATGGACCTATCTACAATCTGAAGAGCTTTGGCAAGTGTATCCAAGCTTGCCAGGACGACACAGCATGCGGGCATGTTGCGTATAATGGGGCTTGCTACTTGAAGAAAGCAGTGAAAGGCCTTTCAAAGAAGAGCTCGAACGTGAATCGTGTTGCCGTCAAAAGCAACTGATCACAGCCTGATCATGTTTGACGACTGTCCCTGCACTTACGAATGCTACGTCTTCACGACTATACTGCTAATGAACCAACTTTCTTCCCCAGCTTCTTCACAAATACATCAACCACACTCTCCACCGTTTCTCCGCTGCCTCCCTGCTCCTCCTTCCTAATACGTAATGAAGCAAAACTCTATACCGCCAAGTGCGTGGGATGCTGATCATCTTCAAGCAAAATCAGGTAAAGCATCTCTGACTCGTCACGCTCGTACTTGAGTATCTCGGATGCAAGTAGACGAAACAAGCGCGTTCGCTTAGGTGCATGATTGTATGCCGATGAGAGCCATCTGAGAAGATCACAAGGCTTCAGCAAAGGATGAAGCGGTAAGTGCTCCGAGAGGATGATTGTGGTCCTGATGGTTGCGTTCGGGTCCAGAGCATGACTCGTCTTTCGCTTGTCTTCATATGCACAAGACCAAGGCGTCAGATCGTACAGCAGGACTTGTAATGATGGTATGTGGCGAAGCAACGCGAGGCTGAGACTAAATAATCGTGGACAGTGAATTCAATCGCATGGCCGTTCCTCATAGATGACAACGCTAAGACTGCTTTTTGGATGCTCAGTCCGATAAGAGAATCTTAGGCTATGTTCTCAATGGTGTTTTGGCATTTCATGAACAACGACAGAAATGAGAAAGCTGGAAGCTGCTGATGATGAGGCTCATCACGAGCCCATCCTTCAAGCTGCACTCCACAGAGATCTGGAAGCCAAACGTCTTGCACATCAGCTTTCCAGGCTGCCGGGCTCTGGAAGACGATTGGACACCTTGATGGTCGCCCGCGAAGAGTGGTACCTGCATCATCAACTCCCGCCAAGCGAAAAGCCCCCACGTAGAATCGCTTCTGTGGCGCCACACTTGCAGTGCTGGGCACGCTGGGAAACTCTCGCGCTTCATGAGACAGACGCTGGACAGAATAGCACGGTCTAAAGATTCCTGGCTTACCGCATTCTGTGCCTGAATTGAGGCATAATTGCAATCAGAACGTCTCTGGTGCAACAGAGACATGAGCGGGATGCATCATTCATTAGGTTTGCTCGATTTCTGCTGTATACCGAACTGTCTCGGACCACCGGTTCATAAGAGGTGGGGTGTCTTATCATGTGAAGAACCCACCGTGCTCTTTCTGCGCCTTCTGCAAAGCCAGGAACGTGAACTCGTCGTGTCCTGGGATGACTTGTCCTCGGGTTGTTCTTTCCAGATGCTTGAGTCGCTGGGTTGATCTAAACCAAGCTGGATGATCACGAGCTAGCCAGCCTTGCGGAATACCATCGCGCCACTATTCCTTGTCAGCTTCATTTATCCGTGTTACCGGGCAGAACAACGCACGTTCTCGATCACATGGCAGTGATCGGAAATGAATAGAAATGTGCCGCTCTCAGGCATGTTAATCTGCATGCCAATGAGGCCATCGGTGTGGCCAGGCAGGTGGTGAAGAGTTATGCCCTGGCAGAAGTCCAGCGTCCTTTCGTCAAAAGTCTTCCAGTTTCTGGATAATGTTAGCTCATGCAGGCCGTTGCATGCAAGATGACCTACAAATCGAGCTTCATGTAGTGCTTAAGGTAAACACCAACATCGGCACCAGTTGCTACCGACCAGAATGCGCTCCTGAGTTCCAGATCGTGTACCCATATCTCAATGTCTTTACGATCGAGGAACAGGTCTAGGCCTCCAGCATGGTCAAGGTGCAGATGACCAATAATAATCTTCTTCACGTCTTCCAGTCGATGGCCTGTTGCTTCGATGGCCGCGTCGAGCTCGTGGTGCGGTTCATACTTGACTCTTGTGAAGACGTCCGCAAGTTGGGGACCCCAGACGGTTGGATAGTCCTTTCCACAGCCAGTCTCCCACAAAATAAGTCCTTCTCTGTGTAACGTCAGAGAACGCTACCTCAACCGATCAAGGTAGTGCCTACATTGGATGCTCGATCAGCACACAGTACATCGGCAGCTGTCTTCTCTTGTTCACGAAAGCCTGGTTCTCTGTGCTCTTAAGTGACGTATTGCCGCCTCTGAGGACGAAACCCTCATCGGCTTCCAGCCTTTGAGAATGGTGGTATGAGCATCCGATGTATCTCTGTATGCTCCTTCCCTGACACTTACCAGCCCACCTCCAGCACCCAAAACTTCGTACCGACTGGGCACACATTTGAGACGTGGTTCGGCACGGCGCCGGCAGCGATCTGATTCTGAATGGCACTTGATGCCATCACGTCGGTGGTTCGATGTATGGGTTCAAGTCTGGATGGGACAGATTCCTGCAGCTCGCCCACAGCAAAGGCCCCTCTCACCCATTTCAATGCCTGCTGGCTTGATCGCTTCGCATCCATCCATGCTGGTTGCAGCTCATCATTCGTCACACAGCATCCTGTTCCAGTATGCCCCTCTCTGGAAAGGTGCGGGGAGCAGGAATGTCTGACAGGGGACCACGAATGGCATTGGTTCACAAGATGCAGGTGGCAGAAGCTCCTCTTCGGGCCTGAGGGATCCAGTAGGGATCATACCAAGACAGAAACTCACAAGAACGGCAACAGAGCACGCGACAGCTCCTTCACCTGACTGAGACTTGATGTGGTGTTGAAGACCTCGACGCATCCGTGAACGTGGCACAGAAGGTGGTGTCCAAACAGGTAGTCCTAGACGCCGCAGATCTCAGACGCTAAGAGTGCCCCCTGAAAAGTCATCGCCGCCAACCCATGCACTCCAGAGCTCGTGGCTCTATCGGACTCGGATACCTAGGAAACGGCTCACGTGGGGGTTGCAGAGCCGCCAACCTCAGCTGGTGACGGAATCTGAACTCATTCTCTGCTCCGTTCCTTGCGCTCTCCGGACTCCGGCCATCGACACTGCCCATCATCGGAGGCGCGGACACCTCCTCTGGCCATTCACAGCATTTTTGCTGACTCCGGGCAAGGTACAGACTCAGCCGGGCCGACCTGGTTGCAAGCTAGGCGGTCTTGCGGCGAGCGCCTAGTGGCACAGGGCGCAAACATTCGTCGTACAAGTTAGCTGAGTTGCGGATCGTGGTTGGTCTTGTGCTTCCTTCCCGTGTGCAGTTCACAGGCATCCTCCACGCTTTCAGCGCTGTACTCCGCAGCGTGTGGAGTCTTGCCAACCGCAAATAGCAGTCCACACGCGATGGATGACACAGACGTTTGCCTGCGGATGGCAATTCTGCGTGGGATGCTCCTCAAGAGGCATTTCCCTCACCTCACAAGAGGCTGACGTTTGTCCTCGCGAGGGTCACGCGTCCGTGGCCTCATTATATAGACCCACTGCCTTCACCATGCCTTCAAGAAGGCCTGCTTGTCGGAGCCATACCATGCGCAGGACTTACGCATCAACCTCATTCAACACCTATACCTCTTCGTATACCTTGAGCGACTCTCTCGACCTTCGATAACATCTGCTATACACCTCCTCGACACACTGTCCTACAGGAGCAAGCAGTCAACCTCGTTGGCAGAGAAAGCTCAAAAACAATCAAGAATCATGTCGCCGCTTATTCTGGATAGCTACTCTTCATCTGTCCCTTCGCGGCGCAAGCCACGGGCAAGATCCTTCTCAGTGACTTCTGCCAAGTATGAAGACATACGTAGGCTCGTCGACATTGAGTTCTTTGCTTTTGAGAATGAGAAGACGAACCACATCCTCTCCTACAGAGATTATAACCAACCTGGACATTTCGAGCGAGCCATACGATCATACCAGTCCGCGATGAGCAAGACGGAGAATCTTAGGCGCAGGAGAAAGTCCATTTCTGCACGTAGATCTGGTAGCAGACCAAACACAGACTATGTGAGATTCCGCAAAGTCACAGATGCTGACTCTGGCCTCATCATTTCCTGGGCCAAGACGGAAGTCAAGACATACAGCGAAGAGGAATTGGAGAGCCCGGCAGACAATGGGCATGAAGACGAAGCACCTATGAACCGGGATTGGTTTGCACTTAACGAGAGACTCCGGAGAGAGTACATGGGAACCACGAAACACTGCTGTAAGCTGCTGACTTGAGAATCCGAGTGTGTTCTGCAACTAATTCACGAAGATATCGGCATGGTCGCAACACAGCCTACGTATCAGCATCACGGCGCCGGCACGATGCTCCTCGAGGATATTCTAGCAGAAGCAGACGAAGCAGGCATCGAATGCTACCTCGAAGCCACCGACACTGCCAAGCCACTGTACGAGAGACATGGCTTTGTGACTGTGAACGAACTGCGATTCGATCCTGCCGCTTATGGCGTCTACGGCTTCAATATCGAGCGACAGACGATTATGGTTCGAGGCGCGCTCGATAGTCGCGGCCAAAGAAGAGGCGTGCGGTCATGGGAAGAAGCTGTCGGCTCAACCCAGGCTGTGCAGGCACAGCTGTGATAAGCGACAGCTCGTCTTGGGCATACTTTACAAGGTAGCTGCAGGATGTGGAGTTGCACCACTCGCATGACTACCACCACAATTTTCGGCTGTAAGCGGGTTTGCATTCTTGGGAAAAGCTCGGCTGTGAATAATACCAAGGGGAGGCAGTTTCTGAGAGCAATTGAGCATAGCAAGCATGTGATATCGAGATTGAAATCATTGGATTGAAAAGGCGAAAAAGGCGGCAATCTTCACTGCCTGCAAAAGTGCGCAGGCACTAAAATTATCATCATTAGGTCACGCGCAAATCTACCACTTTGATCCAGCCCTCGCCAGATCCTGGCGAATGCAGCTTTGACGATGACCGTGGCAATCATCGAAGATTAATACTTTTATACAACGTTGGCATTGAAAGGAGCATGCGGCGCCGTCGATCGCATCGGCCGCGGTCTGGGCATCATGCCTGTGCACAAATGAACATAAGCAGTAATTATGGCTACTACACCACTAGTCCATGAGGCCACCCAACACCGGCCTAGGTGGGACATTTGCTCGAGTCAAGAAAGCACCACCCTCCGATGCCATATACAGCGCCCTCGGGGATATCAATGCGCCATGATCTCCCTGATGGTCTTCTTGTGCACCCTAGCAAGCCAAGTACCGGCAAAGAATTTTCTGATGCGTTTGCCAAAGAACATGAAGATGAAGACGCACAGATTGTTGGCAAACAAGACACCACAAAATACGCCTGCGATAATAACCGCGTACCCATCTTTGGCCACCCAGTCCAAGAGCTTTTCTCCGAACCCAAAGGAGATCAGTTGCATGCCAACACACATGGCTATGAGCATCTCGGAGACGTTCGCGTTGTAGGAGTCGACGGCATACGCGAGGGTGCCAGTGAAGAAGAAATCTGTTCAAAAGCTGTCAGTCCACGTGTCATTCCATGACTGGATAGTGGTAAACACCTACATGCTCCCCAATTACACATGGCTACTCCAGCAAAGTAGCCAACCCAGTGAAGTTGGTTCTCGGCGGTCATTCCGTAAACGATAAGACCTGCAGGAGCCACAAATGCAGCTGGTAGAAGCACACCCAATCTCATTTCGGCTTCTCGGATGTCGTCGTTACGTCTTGTGAGGTATGCGGCCAAGCGATCGAAAGATGGAATCAGTGGAGCTGCGAGGAAGTAACCTAGGACACTGCCGACAGCGATCAATCCGGAATTTTCCTGGCTCCAGCCGTATGGGGGAGCTGTGATTAGGATCGGGAATGTGTAGTTGAAGACCAGAGCTCCTAAGCCGATGAAGATGCCATAAGTGCACACTACCCATACTACTGAAGGTACCAGGAAGTATGTGAACGATCGAACCGCCGTCAGGAAGAACTGCTCGTCGTGGTTGATGGTCGACCATGGCTTCAGCGTTTCAACAAACGTTTTGCGAGGTGGCACCATAGTCTGGAGCTCTATATGCGTTGGACCATCTTCTTTCTCAGGCTCCTTTTGGCCAAAGATCCTTCGCCGTCCTTGCTCTTGCGAGGGTATATGGGTAAGCGGGCTGTCTCGCTTGTACGAGGTCTCTTCGACGAACAGGAATGCGAGAATGAGCAAAGCTGCCGCAAACCCGATCTCGACGTAGAAGTACAATCTCCAAGAGTTGCCACCAGCAAGCATGTAGCCTGCATATAAGGGCCCTGTCGAGCCAAGACAGAGACATATGGTGTAGATGCCAAGCTTCGTTGCTCGCTCGTGCACTACTAATGTCAGCATTTCCAGCTGAGACAGCTTCACGATCACTTACGGAAGAAGATATCGTTGACCAGCTGCACAGGTAGAGCTTCGCAGACTCCGCTCGACAGAGTGTGGAACAATCGAGCAGTCATCAAGCCGCCATAGGAGTTTGCCCGGCTGCACCCAATTAACCCAGCAAGATATACCACCATACTGAGCAGCATTACTGGTCTTCTGCCAAATTTCAGGTACATCGGTACCGTGATCAGGGTACCAACTCCATACAGGATGTTAGGATATGAGATCAGCCCGGAGGCCTTGGTTGGCGTAATCCCGAATTGCTCAGCATATATGCCAATGTACACGGAAGGACCGAGTAGAGCTGTGTTGGAGAAGAATGAGTATAGCGAGCATATGATCAGAATCGACGTCTTCTTCCATGACGGCCATTGCAGTGGATCATTGGGGTCCTCAGCAGGGACTGGAAACAAAGCCTGGCCAAACGCTGTGTCGTCGCCTTCAGCAGCTCTCAAGTTGACTGTCCCTGGGACATCGCCTTCTTTTGCGTGACTGGATTACTCTATTAGCACGAAATTAATTCCCACATGGAAGTTTATGCTTGGTGTAGATACCTCTACACGAGATGCCCAGTATGTGAAGCCATACTACTCCCAACTCCTTCGCTGGTAGCACAAAAAATATTATTTCCCCACGGCCACCGAACGATCCAGCTGCTTAAAGACCTCTAGCGAAAGCCGGCATGTGTAACAATGTGAAGAGCCGAAGTCTTCTCAGCAATAGTGAGCAAAGCCTCATCCATGCTGTATGGCGACCTCGTGGCAACCACACGGAAGACACGCAAAGTAGCAGTACCATGTATTCGACCCCGCGTACGTTCTGTGCCCATGGGGTAAACAAGCATAAATCCAGGTGCGTGACGACTCGCTGATCAACCTGAAGTTCGGCACTTGTTTTCCAGCGCCTTTGCCGCTTCGCTTGGAGATTACCAGGGTACTCTTTCTTGCCAAGACGTTCGTCCTTCAACCTCACCACTCTCAGTCTTGTTCTTTGGCAAGTCCAGAGACTTTAATGCTCACTGCCATCCTGTCATCAGCCCAAGATTTGGCTGTCAGTGCCAATGTGCCAATCGACCCATCCGGGAACCTTCTATGAATCGCTCATCCTTCAAGCACCCATAGCAGGATCCTCAACCTCAATCATACCCACACCTCGACTAACACAACAAAGCATTTCTTTATCCTTCTCATCGTCCATCAACCCCGTCCCTCTATGCGCAACCTTCCCCTTCCTCACACGGATCCTGCAAGTCCCACAACTTCCCACCTCACAAGAACTCGGAACGTCGAATCCGACGTACCTCATGACCTGCAGTAACGTCTGACTATCCCCAACTTGCACCTTGACCTTCCGATCACTACTCGTCACAATCGAAGCTTCGAAAGGATCACCTCCAGTCTCAACCGAGAATTTCTCCAAGAAGACTTCATCCTCGCCCATACCAGCCGCTTGACCAGCTAAAATGACTGCATCAATCATTCGATTCGGGCCACAAGTGAAGACGTGACTATTCCAGACACGATTTCGGAGGATGGTTCCGATATCCATTCGCTGTCCATCTTCCTTGCTGTAAACATGCACATTCTCTTCCCCAAATTCATTCAACTTCTCTCTAAACGCAACTTCTTCTCTCTTTCGCACAGCATAATGCAATTCAAAAGTCTGACTCGTGGTCTTTCGTCTCTTCAACATAGCTAGGAAAGCTGTGATTCCTATACCTCCGACAATACATATGACGTGAGATGCCATGCCGTTGGCTTGCATACTGCATTTAATTTTGCCGATCTGTACGGTGTCTTCGATATGGAGTTTGTCGTGAATATAGACCGAACCGCCGCGACTGTTGTCGTTGCGGGCGATGCCCAGAGTGAAACGATTCGTAGTGCCTTCGACGATAGAGTAAGCTCTTTTCAGACCATTAGGGAGTCGGATGGGTGCGTAGCTATTCATTGGCACTGCAACGTTCTTGCAGGTGGGGTTGACTGCTTCAAGCTCGAGGGCGACGATTCTTGATGTTTCGTTGTCTTTTCGTATGATTTTGTAAGGTGACCACTTCTCAGCTTTCTTCGGCTTTTTGCTTTCGAGGTGTTGGGTCCATCTGGTTTTGAAGACATTCCTGCATTCGTCGCCAATGACGTCCATAGATATCAGTTCCTGAGCGATTTCCATATCGGTTTTGTCGCGATGGACGTAGTGATGCAGCCGTGCTATTGAGCATTTTGGGTGGTCTCGTTGAATGACTCGAATCTCCATGCCGGGCTCGATGTATCCTTCCTCCTTCACACGGTAATACCATCCCGTCTTGTTCGCCGCATGTGTCTTTGGAGCGAAGTTCTTGATGCCGAATCTCTGGTTTAGCTTGAAGCATGGTTGTCGAGGTAAGCTCACTTCCAGAATACATGTGCGGGCATCTTCGTCATCGGAAGAGCGACGCTTATGGCCAATTCGTAAAAGGTCTCCTATACAAATCGTATCTTCATTGATTCCGTCAGCTACCAAGTTCTCACCGAATCCTCCAGGCACGAAAACCCCTTCTTCCGCCTTATCGGGATAGGCAGACTTCCAGTACTCATAGTTATCGGTACAGTATTGATGTATTGCCTTGTCAATGCCACCATGGAAGGTCAGATCGTGTTCGTCTTCAGGGAGGCCGAGCTCTTTTGAGACCCAAAGTCGTCCTTGTCGTTCCTTCTTATCAATTCCGGACAGGACAGTACCGAGCTTCTTCAATTTCGATGTTCGGACTTGCTGAAGAGTGGTTGGCTTCGGTATGCTGATAGGGCTGAGATCGATGGTGGGCATGGTTACAAGCCCCTGTTCATAAAGCTAAAGCTAGAGGTTGTCAGTGCAGCTTTCGAGAGCTACTTTAGTACTGTATATGTAATTAGGCTGTCAGCTATTCGTTCACTATAACTTCCTGCAGGGTGCGGAATTTGCTACCATGATGGTTTCGATCAGGCTTCTCAACGAGGACCGATGCAGCAAGTTAACATGTCGGTGCAGGATACCACATTCTGATTACCGCTAGCCCGATATGGTGTGGGAGAGCGAGCTTCAAACGGAGGTATGAAGCACGCATAGCGAAGCACGGAATGTTGTGTGAAGAATTCTGCTTTTTGGTTTTCGTTGCCGTCTGAAGCCGCCGGTGGACTGTGCCCTTTGCAATGCGTAGTCTGGAAGCATACACGCTCTTGGCCAACTACGTGGCTTGGCATTGTTCTTCTGCCTCTTAAAGAAAGCTTAATGCACCGTCCAGGACGCCATGAAGTAAAAGCGCATATGCTGTACAAACATCATGGGTATCTCTCTATCCAAGTCAGTCGCAAAAGAATAGTTGTACAGACCTGCGAGCAGTTGACAGGCTAAAAAGCTGCCCATTCTAACCATGACTTGACCAGTCCTCGCAGTTCGCCTCTAGAGTCTGCTACTGTGATGCGCTCGATCTCATCGTACGAAAGCCTTCCTGGTCCACCACGTTCGTCTAATCCTTGCTCCAGATTATCCATTCCTGATAGAAATTGTAGCCGCCGGCTGCTGGGAGGAGGCGTATCTGGTGGACTGCGCTCAGCGGCGATCGCGGTCTCATCCGCATGATCAACTTTAGATGGAGTATGTCCTTCTAAATTCGGTCGATTCTGTGGAAGTGTCGGGTCGAAAGAGTCGTCTTGGGCGCCGTCTGACTCCGATATCGAACTCTTCTCATCGGCTGTACTCGAATCCCAAGCATCCAAGCTTACGGATTGTGAAGAGTTGCGACCAGTCGCGCGGTCGTCGGCATCATCTCGCATACTGTATCCAGTAGCGTTCAAGAGGTCATCCACTACAGGTCTTCGGGTCAGCAGCTTCATCAGCGTAAGGTCAAATCGCTCGGGGAACTCACATGAAGCATCCGAGATTTCTGCTTCCCGTTGCGTGAGGCCGTCCCAGTCAGTTGGAGCAGGCTGGTCACTAAACGGTGCACGGGACTGTCGCTCTGGAAGCTGCGGCGGAACTTTGTTGTTATCGCCAACGTTGTACGAGTCCATCGCCGTGGCCATCAGTGGGTCAGTGGCAGCCGAAGCGATGAGCTGTTCACGAAAGCTGCGATCAGCTGCTGCCTGTGCATCGATTTGCTCTCTCCATCTGACCCTCTCCTCTCGCGTGGACATGATCATCTCATCCTCTTCTTCTTTATCCTTGAACAGACGATCCAAAAGATCGTTGAAACCTTGCTCGACCACATGCCACAGAGCATCTTGCATGTAAGCTTCTTCGATCTCGTACTCATGATCTGGAAATAGTCTTGGAATATCGAGGACCTGACTCAAAGCGGCATCATTGCTCGATGGGTGGGTGTCCGGGGCATTGGGATGCTCGTAAGAAGGTGTGAACTCAAGCGTAGATTCTCCTGTGCGGTCAATTCCAGTTATCAAGTCCTCAAAGCGCGATAGCTGGCCCCGTAACCTCTCGTGGGCTGCAGGAACTACGCTGGTCGTAAATGGATCGTCTTCATCCAGCAAAGCTTTCGTGGTTGGTAATGGCTGCATGTCGCCATGTACATCAGGCTCTTTCCCCCGAGGTCGCCTTGTCTCGCCTGGTGGGATTTCTTCCTGAGTGAAGATACTGCTGATAGGTTGACTAGTCCGCAGCGTTTCCATGCTCGACTGTGTCAACTCCACTTGCTGCGCGTCAATCGAGTCATTGACCAGCTGCTTCTGAATGATATACTTGGCATGCAGCAATCGCAGGAAGTCTTTCCGATCCACATAGCCATCACCGTCAACATCGTAGCCCTGGAGCGTTCGACTCAGAGTTGCGTATCGTCTAGGCCCTCGTAAATAAGCCATGCCACTTAGGAACTCATCGAAGCCGACAACTCCGTTATTGTCTGTGTCGTAGAAAGCGAACATCCTGTCAAACATTGCATTCGTAGCAAATCCTCCAGGCCAGCGCTCGGATGTTAAAGCCTTATTGAATGCCCTTCGATCAATGGCAGCACGCACTTTGCAGGGATCAGTCTCCCACGGCACGTTGGCGATAGTCAGGAACTGGTCGTACAGGGCATCCATCTGAGGCTCCTCGAAATCATGCTCGCTACCAAGCCGCTTCCTCATGAGAGGATCCAGAGATGAATGCACTCTTCTTGGATCGCCAGGGTACCAGATTCTGTATTCTTTTGTGGGCTGCGAGAGAAGTGGCAGAGGAATTTTGATCTTTGCGAACACGTGAGTCTTCGGATGTCTTGTATGGGTCTCACAAGTGGAGCAAAGATCGTAGTCGGGACAATTTAGGCAATGCCAGCGAATACCAGTTATGGGATGAATGCCACACTCTTCGCAATGTATCCCTCGATGCTCGTAGGCGTTTCGTTTTGCGTTGTCTTCAGCAATGTAATACAGCATTCCGCGTAGGCCTTGGCTGGGTTCTCGGTTCGCCGAACTCATCGCGTCCAGGTCTTCAGTTTCCGCAGGAGGAGAGTTTCTCGCGTCAGATTCTGAGCTAGATCCAGAGCCAGAGGCAGTATCTGTGGACCGCAGAGGAGCTGCTAAAAGAAAATCGACTTCGTGGTCGATCTGCTCGGGTGTCAGAGTATCTAGATTCATTACTCTTCGAACGTCCCAAGCTGCGCGTAAGATCTCCTCCCGACTGCGTTGTCTGGCGTGCAAAGCAGATAGCAAATCTCTCAGTCCAAAGTCTTCTGCTATGGACCATGTCTCGGAGTCACGCCTGGCGTTCGCTAAGGCAAAGAGGACAGTGTGAAGCACCAGACACTGCACTTCGTGGCGCACATCCTCAGTGCCTGGCCCGAACATGGACCTGAACTGGTTGTCGCTAGGTACCTGCGTAGTTGCGAGATTGATCGCGAAATCGTGCCCGTTCCTCGTAAGCGATACAGTCCCCAGTGGCGCATCTGCTGTAGGCGCAGAGCTTTCAAGTCTGTTGGGCCTCTCTCTGCGTGGCCGATGTACTGCGTTACTTCTGTGAAGGCTAGTTGCTGCTGGTCTTTGAGAGTATGTCGAGTAAAGAGTATAGATGCCATAAGCAGCCCCAATGCCTGCTATAGACAGGACGGCCGGATGGTAACGTGACAATTGGGACTGCTGAGCCATGGTCATATTGTCATGTGCTGCGCAGTGTGGGCGGTGAATGTGATTGCGCCACTATTTGCAGTCACGCTTCGAGATATTCTGATGTTGCCGCGTGACTGCAGCGTCGAGTCTCGAGTATGATGCTGTAAAGGTAAGGAGCTGGTGTTGTAGGAGAAGCTTGTGATTCGCGCCTGCCTGTTATATCTGCTGTGCCACACCATCGTGAAAGGCTCTGCAGCTCACTTCGATGCTATAGAACATGCGGATGCTCAAAAGACCCACGATGGCGGTGCGCGTTGATGATATATGGAACGTTCACAAATGCAAGCAGCCTTGAAGCATGGATGCAAAGTACACGGGCTCATGCAAAATTTCGATGGCACTTTTCAAGACGCGACTTTTGGCAAAAGCAAATGCAGATCTATAGCAGATGAAATTCATGGATTGGCCTCCGCACAACATTCGAAGAGCAGAATGGAAAGGTACAAAATTTGATTAGAGAAATGCCACCGTGTGGCTGTCATCATCGTAGTATCCAATGAAGGTCTGGTATCCTGTACAACACGAAGTCGCTCACACGCAAAAGTCCGCTCACAACAAAGAACAGCTGCCAAACCCGTCACCGCGTCTCTCGCATCTGTTTTATCCTGGCAATGAAACTTCTCGGGTAGCCGTCAACCTCATCATCGGCCGGTATGCCGCGTTCTCTGCATCGTGCGACAACTTTGTTGATGATTTGCTTAAGCAGATGTTCATCCATCAAAACCTGGTCCCCAATGTTATCAGGGTACAAGAAGCTGTCGGTATTGCTCAGGAGCTCTTTAACAGTGGGTCTCTTCTGAGGGTCTCGGTTGAGACAAGATCGCAAAGTACTCTTCAAAGAGTATGGAATTGTAGCCCCACCGATTCCAGTCTCTGGGTATTCGATTATATGTTTCGGATTCGTGATTGCCACAACCCTAGGTATGGGATTTTGTATATGTGCAAAGGGCGGCCGCCCATAGGCCATTTGATAGAGGATGCATCCCAGACTCCAGACATCAGAAGACTTGCCGATTCGAATGTCTTTCATCAGAGGTCGGCCATTCTCGTCCGTACCAGCGCCAGCGTTTGCATCTGTTATACTTTCGGGTGACATATAATTTGGAGTTCCAACATTGAAATCTCGGTGTACATTGCAGGTGTGGTCTGTGTCGATGGCGTTCGCAATGCCAAAGTCGATGAGCTTCAGTCGACCTTGGACAAGGAGGAAATTTGCTGGTTTGAGATCCGAATGCACGATATCGTAATCATGAACTGCTTGGACACATTCGAGCATTTCTTTCCAGTGATATCGCGTAAAGACACTGTCGAAGCGGGCGCTGGCTCCGTTGAGATGCAAAGCGAGAACTCGATTGAAGTCGGTGTCACCCTTCTCCATGAGAACAGCCAGTTCTTGCTTTTCCTCATTCATCTCCCAATCGTAAAGGCGCACCACTCGCTCCACGTCGGTGAGTTTCTTCAAGAGGTCGATCTCGCCCTTGAATCCGCGAACTGTGTTCTCATCGCAATTGCCAAGCTTCACACGCTTCAGAGCGAACGTCTTGTAGTTTTCAGCCATGACGCAGTACACTCTGCAGGAGCCGCCTTTGCCAATCTCTCCCATCTGCGTAAACAGCTTGCCTTTGACGACAATGTGCTGGCGCTTCTTTCGCGATTTCGTGGTCGTCGCTCCGGCGGTCGCAGTGGCGGCGTCCAGAACGCTCATCTTCGGCGGTGGTGCCGGGGCAGGCCGATGAGGTGTGTTACCACTGATAGCACCAAGTGCTTTTCGTTGCTCCTGTCCGGGTACAGGAACGGGTGTCTCGTCGATAAGTCGTCGACCAGGTTTCTCATCATCGGACATCATCGAAACTGATGGCTTGCCCAGATACTTGAAATCTTGATCTTTATTACGCTTGAAGGTGGGTGGAGGGACATTCTCCTGGTCGTCTGCAGCGTCTGCTTGCACATTGGTTGCAACGTATCTATACGTGCCTCGACTAAGTGCAGGTCGATGCGCAGGCTTCTGGTCCAAAGCGGCTTTCGGTTGAGAGTGGTCCACACTCTGGTACCTTTGATGCTCTTGCTGCATAATGTCCATTTGCTGTATACTAGGCCGCCTTGACGGCTGACGGCGCTCGACGCTCGTTTGTCTGCTTCGGGACGCCTCACGACTAGTTTGACGAGATGGAGGACGGGAATCATGGCCGACCTGGCTTCTCGAGAAATGACCATTCGCTTGCCTGGACGCCGGCCGTGAGTCCTGAGAGGCGTAATTTCTGGCTGCGAAATCATGCACAGATACGGGCTCCACAGATGTCGCACGAGTATTCACACTTCCACTTCGACTTCGCCCGCCATCCAGCTGTGAAAGACTCCTTTCCTGAGGCGTGTAACTGGAAGCACTTTGCTGTGATGAGGAGCCATGTGGTGCGTCATCATTGGCATGAAAATTCTCCTCGCTGTCTTGCCGCTTAAAGCCTCTTCTGACAGGTCCGTTGCGAAGGAATGATCCAGGCACGCCGGGTGGCCGCTTGACACGCTGCGAGCCTGGTGCAACTGCTGGTTCTGCGGAGGTATTACGTGTCCTAGTCGTGTTGCCGTATCTAGAAGCTGTCTCTGGTGGTTGTTGCGCTGAAGTGCTGCGAGATAAATCTGTTCCCTGGTTTCGTCGCTCATTCGTGCTAGGTGCTTTTGCTCGTGAGCCAGCACGGGAATTGGGTCTGCTGATAGATGAACCAAGATTCGGCTGATCGTCCTGCGATTGCGATGCATTACTGCCGGCTCTCGATCGAGATCGAGTGACGACTCTGATCGCACGAGGCTGCGCAGGTGTAATTACTTCCTGTTTAAGTTGCGTTTCTGGAGTGGGTTCTCTTTTTGCGCCGCGCTGAGGGTATGGCCCAGCAATGCTGATTGAACGCTTGGTCGCAGAGGAACCTTTCGTGCCAAGATGTACTACTCGTGGTGGTGTGTTTCCTGGAGGGCTGCGCCGGACAACCTTCAGGCCTGGAGCTCTACTAGGTGTATCCAATCCTGCGGTTCCTGCGCTGGTTGATCTATTGAAACGTGGTGCATCCTGCACCTGCTCCTGCTTTGGCGGAGACGCTATGCCCGCCTCTGCCAGTAACGCTTGCGTCGCTTTGGAGAACTTGAGCTGCGGCGGCGGCTCGCCATCGGTATCGCTGTCGTCGTCGATGCCAATGCGCTGCATCATCGGCGCGTCGGCGGAGAAGCCATTGGGCGCGAATCCAGACAAGGGCGAATGGCGACGCGCGCGACCAGGGTGAGCGACTGCGGCCATGAAGCGGTGGGCAGTGCGTATTACTCGGTGCTTCTTCGAATGGGTATTATGGGTATGGTGGTGTTGTTCTGGTGGCTCAAGATGTCCGTCCCGGGTCAGTAGTGAGTGGTGCTCGTGTCCATGTCGTGCCGTTAAGTATACTGAGGTATCTCGCGAGCCTTTGAGCGACGCAATCGCTACATGCGATCAGGATGCTGGCTGTACCAAAGTATGGAGAGTGAGAAGCGTGCTAGACTGCAAGACGATTTGCAGCGCGTAGTCGCGGATTTGCCGAGTTGCGCAGGGCAACCACAACAAGGTTGGCGTAGGGAGGCCCAAATCGACCATGTGATTAATGCTACTTTCCAACTTAATTTCTAACCTATATACGTATTCTAGTATTCTATATCTTCTATACTCGCTAAATACTTACTATCTACTCGTAATAATAGGTCTATATATAGATCTATCGCCTTAGAAGCTTTAAGTTATAATATAGGTTTATAATAATACTTTAAAGGAAGAGATTATACGATACTTAGAACGAGAGACTAGCTATACTATATCTCTAATAATACTATAATAAAGACTAAGAGAGTAGAATATATACTATAAGCGCTATAAAGACTATCGTAAAGTTAATAATATTAAGGCTTTAAAGCTTAGTATTACTTATACCTTCTATATTCTACGATTAATTAATACGGATATAATTATAATACTATAGGTAAATAGGTATAAAATTAAGTAACGTAGATATATACGCCTATATAAAGAGCTTAGTTTATATAAGAAGATATTATTTAATAAGGTTAAAGAAATAATAGAATATATAAAAGAAGTACTTAAAGAGGAATTAGAAAGGTTATAAGTAGAGGTATACGGCCGAAGAAATCTATATACTTATATCCGATTAAGATATAATATCGTAGGTAGATAGGTCTACTCGCGGTAGACTCGCTAGCGGAAATCGACTTATAAGTTATTTCTAAGTATTTCTATATTTCTAACTAATTATAGAGATCGAGTATATCGGGTTACTAGTAAGCTAAATCCTAATAGGCTACGAGTCCGCCGCGAGTATACGTAAGAGTATTATAGTATAATTATAATTCTAGGTTTAGGTTACGTAATATCTATAAATACTTATTATAAGTTTAAGTATTAAGGTATATAGATCTACGCTACTATCGACGTCTATTTACGCTATATTATCTAGATTTATATAGATATTACTAGTCGGTTAGCTATCTCTATACTCGCTTAGTATATCGTAATACTTCGTAATAGTAGTATAATACCTTAAATTATTCGATCGGACTATAGAGCGGAGATACTTCTAGCTACGGACGCTTATTATAAGACTCGCTATATAACTCGTAGTAATAAAGATCTACCGCTTATATTTTAAGAGGTCTTTAGATATAGTACTAGTAAGATAAACTAATAGATTAAGGTATAGTAGAACTAGTAAGTACCTATTATTACTAGCTAGTATAATTACTTCTATAAGATACTACGCGAGTTACTATATAATACCGACGATCTAGCCGATTATATTGCCTTCCTTATAATTTATATACTAATTCTATATATAGAAGTCCTCGATTTTATTTACCTCTAGAATAGCTATCGTATTAGGAAGTAATATAATCGACTATACTCTATTCTAGG
>JAASFE010006017.1:587075-616191 GCA_013365205.1 Pseudocercospora cruenta
ATTACTAATAGTCTACTTCTTTTACCTTTTCTATATAGTATATATAGTATATAATATAGCTTAATATTTCGAGATTACTAAGATATTTTACGAAATTAGCTTCTTACTATTAATAACTATATATTACGCCTACGTTATAGTTTAGATTAGCCTTTAGTACGTATACTTCTAGTATTTTACTATAGTATATTAGAACGTATATTATAGCGAAATACGCTACTACTATAATATTCTCCCTTCTATTAAGTACCTTAAACTAGTATATAGATAGTCTAGTAAAGTATAGATATAGTCCTAAATCCTAAGAACTTATAGACCTCTAGTATTTTACTATAGTATATAATAGGCGTACTATAGATAAAGGAAAGGTTATTAATACTTATTTACTTACTTACTATAAGAACTTAAAGCCTCTAATATTTTAATATTATAAAAGAGCTTAGAGATCTCTAGTATTTTGCTATAGTATATAATAGATATACTATAGGTAAAGAGATAGTTATTAAGCTATAGTTGCCTTAGAATAAGGAATAGTAGCTACTATTAAATCGATAAATCGTCGTTTTAAGTATATAGTCTAATCTATATCTTATCTATTTTAAGAGGCTTTAGTTATAGTACGTCTATAGTATACTATATAGAAATTAGAAGGAATATTAATAGCTATTATTAATACTTACTCCTACTAAGTATTACGATATTAGTAAAATAGAGGTAATATAATATACTAAGTTATATATAGTATAGTAAATTACGTACTATAGCTAAATACTACTATTATTTAAACGATATGTATATTAATAAGAAACACGAGATACTAAGAAACACGAGATACTAAGAAACACGAGATACTAAGAAACACGAGATACTAAAAAACCGGAAATCGCGAGATACTGAGAATCTGGAAATCGCGAAGTTCCGAGGTATACGTCCAGTGCTACGTTTAGGCCGCCGGGTCGGGCGCTAAGCTGGGGCTCGGTTTAGTCTCGAGGTCGATCTCGTTCCACAGAAGTAGCATCTCAAGGAGTGCCCTTGCAGTCTGCTCCAGCCAACCGCTTCTCTTGCGGAAGCTGACTCAGATCCTTCTGATCTGGCGAGTCGAGTTTTGCGTGAGACCTAGAGAGCACTAAGTCATCAGTAAGCACTTCCAAGGCGTTCCAAGATTATCTTTGCGCGACGCTTCCTCGTCCTTGCCGTGTGGCACAAGCAACGAAGCACAGAATATCGGCGGGCTGTGCAGCGCAGTGCAGACAAAGCAAGACTTGTGGTGGCCGATCTCCAGCGCTACGGTATCAGCTCTCGCAACAGCTGCAGGAGTCTGTTTCTGGCTTGAGGCTGTGAGCCCATTGCCTGAGCGAGCCGGGTCGGAGGCCGAAAGTATGGAAGTAGGCGCACTGTGAACCTTGAGGCTCTGGATAGTGCGTAGGTTTGTTGAACTCCTAGTCGTCGCGGAACGCCTGGTGAAGGCTATTCGAGCGCTCGGTAGTCCTGTTGGTCTTACTCAAGGTGCCTCAGCCGTGGCTGGAGGTGCGATTAATACGTACAGGGTCGCGTCCGTGTCGCGCGCGAGTGCAGCAGCAGTGATGCCGCTGGTTGTGTGATATCAGGAACGAATCCGCCGCTGCCACGGTTCTGGTGAGTTGACTGTCTGTCTGCCATATCGATTTCACGCGGCGGGCCAAACCGCAAAACATGATGATAGCTCCACTCCCACCAACGCGGGCGCCACCGTCGGCTCCGCTTAGCAGCGACTTTCATCATCGAGACTCGAAGCGTAATGGGCTGCTACTTGGCAGCGCACCTTTGCCGGCACGTGTGCAGAACCAGCAGAGCCGACCTCTGCATTTGTTATGCGACGAGTGGGATGACGATAGTTCTGCTTCCTCTACCGACCAAGCATCCCCGCCGCACTCTTCTGTGAACAACCCTCCAAGCAGGACCCAGTACTCTTGGAAGCCGATAGCGCGATCATGGCGACTGGATCTTAGTAGCGACAGCAGCCCGTCCCTCAGCGCCCTCAAGATGGAGAACGTGCATGGCGTGGACGTGAGTTGGCTGCATAACCCGAAAACGCCGAGAGGTATGCGAGATATGCACAGCGTGGTATAGACATGTTTATTGAAGCACGTGTAGGCCAAGAACACCGCAAGACGCCCTCGACCTCGACGACGCCGACGCCCCGCGATCTCAAACCGCCACAAAGTAACGGATATAATCATGGGCAGAAGAAGCAATCTGCATCGCCGCTGCCGAGTCCACAGCCAGTGTCAGTACAAGATGGCAGTCGCACGTCCTACTTCCCAGGACCTGTGACGCCACCAGCCTTGTCTGGTCCAGTATCCGATACTACGACAGCCGTTCCAAGCACCCCGACTCCAAGCAGTAGTAGCTTCGCGAAAGGACACTCGAAACGACCGAGTCTCCTAAATCGAAGCAGTCAGGAGAAACTGAGTAGCGATGGAAAGAGTGGCCCTCGGCGCTCATCATGGATCTCCAACATCAGCAGCAAGTTCTCCTCCAGCACATCGCCGCCTGAACGTCCTGGACCTGTGCCGATGCTACCTTCGCAAGCGCAAGTAAATGCAGGGTCTCCTGCTGTAAATGGCGAACCTGTCGAGCCATACGTTCCATCCGCGCCCAGGTCTTCATCCTCATCGTTCTTCTCCAACTTGACCCGGAAGATATCTGCTAATTCTCAAGTTGGAGGTATCCCGAAAGTGCAAGGCAAGGGGGGCATGTGCGAACGCAGAGTTCTGAACGTGGATCCAAACCGCGAAAGATGTCTTGTGCCGGAAATGGACCCTGCTAGGCTCAGAAAAGTCTCCTTCTGCGTGGATGTTGAAATTGCAGGAGGGCCAAAGTACAAGGACGAAGAAGAGGACGACGAAGAGAAAAGGCAGAGGAAGAAGAATGCAAGGTTAAAGGAGAGGGCGGAAGGTGAAGCACTGAAACATCCTGAAGCGTTGAAAGAAGAGAAGGATGAGGAAGGCGAGGTAAAGAGCGAGACCAAACGAAAACCTCTACCAATCCCGAAGGACAGCAAAAACGGCAGTAGCGAATCTTTCGATGAGCAGACCGGCACGAGCGTGAGTCCACCAGTTGGCAGTCTGGATGAACAAGGCGGCACCAGCAGGAAAAAGGAAAAGAAGAAGCGATCTGAAGAGGAACGAAAGGAGCGGAAGGAGAAACGCAGAAGACGTGCCGAAGAGAATGGCTCGATACCTGTTGAGCTGTCCATGGATGCTGATAACGATCTTGATACTGACACCTTTCCCTCCTCCGTACCCGCCAGGAAACCTTTGCCCACGAATGGCTCTGCAAGCCCGGCAGCCGACAGCGCTTCGAAACGCGATAGACCTACCACCGATCCGGTACGCATCTACCGAAGATGTTGCCAACTGCGAGAAACACCAATCTTGAAGCGCATCACAGAGCAACTGATGTCTCCAACCTGCTGCGTTCCGCTAGAACCTGGAGTCGTGCACTGCTTAGATTTGACAGGCTCTCGCCTGCAGTTGGCAGACATGATAACCCTTGGTGACTGGCTTGCTGTGGTTCCTGTCAAGAAGCTCCTTCTCGAGGATGCCGATCTTAGTGACGAGGGCCTCCGCTGCATCTTGGCTGGTCTGCTTGCGGCAACGAAACCACGACCTACGAAGCGCAAGCATTCGGAACCCCGACATCGTGAAACAGAACAGTTTAAGCCTCACCAGGAGCGAAGTGGTGTCATCGAGAAACTTCACCTCAAAAACAATCCGCGCATCACACGCACCGGATGGAAGCATATCAGCTTGTTTCTGTACATGTGTCGGTCTATCAAAGCCATTGACGTGTCCATGATCCAATTTCCTGACACGATGCCGGCAAGTACACATGCGACGCCACTCAAGGGTCCACAGAACGCACCTCCTGGGTCTGGCAATGATCTGGATGCCGCTGAGGTCCTCTATAAGTGCATAAGCCAAAGACTTGGCGGCAACAAGCTCGAAGAATTGATCATGTCCGAGTGCGGCTTGACGGCACCTCAGATCAGAAAGATTGTCGATGGCGCTATTATGTCTGGCATCAACAGGCTGGGATTTGGAGGCAACAACTTGGACGACGAGGGTCTAGATCACATACTGCACTACTTGCGCTCTGGCGTCTGCGGTGGACTTGATCTCGGCGGCAATGATCTTCGTGGAAAGCTTGGACTCATCGCAGAGGCTCTGGAGGATAGACCTGGTACATCCTGTTGGGGTCTCAGCTTTGCTGGCTGTAATCTTGATACAGCGTCTGTGAAGCCGCTGTTCTCAGCTTTGGCGCGCTTACCAAATTTCAGATTTGTCGACTTCAGCCATAACCCAGACCTCTGCGGACAGGACAACGGCACAATCTCGCTTCTCCGGCGCTACATTGGTCGGATGAAGTACTTGAAGCGCATTCATCTTGCCGATGTTGGCATGAGCTCGAAACAAGCTATCGCCCTGGCTGATGTGCTGCCTGAGGGTCCTGCCCTAGCTCACGTCAATATTCTGGAGAATGCACAACTGACAGCGCTTGCTGCGGCCAAAGACGAAGAAAGCCAGGAAGAGGCATGCGCACTCTATGCTAGCTTCATGGCCGCTGTCCGCGTCTCAAACACCTTGATCTGTATCGACATAGATGTGAGTGAAAACATCCTTGTGTTACTTTCGATGAACGGACTAACGTATAACAGGTGCCGAGCGCAGACAACAGCGAGGTTGTCAAAGCACTTGCTAAGCAAGTTGTTGCTTACTCGCTACGAAACATGGAACGCTTCGCTATTGCCGAGGCCACTGGCGATCCGTCGCTTGCTACCGCAAACGCAGCAGCTTCACTAGCACAGCCTCACGGAGGGGAGAAGGAGGTCAAGGAGATCGCCGTTCCAGACGTGCTGTACCATTTGGTGGGTCATGTCGAAGGCAGCAGCCAAAACCACGACAACGATGCTCCTGCGCCAGATGGAGACTACATCGTTGGTGGCACCGGCGTAGTCAAAGCACTTCAATATGTGCTTGGTGAGAAGGCCGATGACTTGCGCCGGAGTAGCATTCCGGGATCTCCAATTGCAGGTATCAGGACTCCTCGAGATCGACCAAGCTCGTCTGCTGGCTTTCAAGAAGAACAGCGCGGCAAAGCGAAGAAGATGTCCAAAAATCTATTGGAGAGCGCAAGGAAGATCCGGACACGACTCCAGCCGGCTCTAGTGAAGGAAGCAACGCAGGGTGGAGACGAGATGGCATATCGACGACTAGTATTCCTGGACCAGACTTTGCAGAGCATGATCTCTCGCTTTGAAGAAGAATACCCCGAAACTCGCATTACATCCGGATCGCCCAAAGCACCATCCACAACATCATCCACCGAACCCGCTCCTCTCTCCCTCGATACCAGTGCTGTGCTCAAGCACTCTGACGATGAAGAAGATCTTGACGAGGAAGACCACAGATTTCGTCCTGCTGTATCACGACACAACAGTGATGTCTCTCTCGCTTCACGCGCTCTTGGTATGGAGGAAGGTCACCTTCATCGTCTCGGCCAACGCATGCGTCGTGAGGTTGTGGACTCACCATCTGTGGACGCCGTCAAGACTCCTTGGACGAAAGAAGAAGAGGTCGCTCGTCTCAAGCAGCTCCAGGACCGAATCGAGAGCATATCTGGACCTGAACTAAAGAGTCTTGTTGAGCACGATGGTTGGGATTCTGCATTGAGGAAAGTCGGCATGAATTTGAACGATTTGAGACAATTACAGGAACAAGATCCGCAAGCATGGGAGGAGTTCTTGGACTCGCAGATGAAAGCGCGCATGAACGTTGCGCAAGAAAGACCGGCGCAATGAAGGGACAGCAGACCTGATTGACAGATTTGATTGATCGTGAAGGGATTGCATCGCACCCGCACATGCACACGAAGAAAGATGTGCTCGTACCATTGTATTTTCTATTGTTCTTTCCTCTCTCGGAATTAGCGAGCGGCGATGGAATGGCCTGGGACATTGTTTTTGGTCCTGTCGTTACCAAGTTACGATGGAAGAGATTTTCCGCGAAAGTATGTGCAGAACACATACGACGGCGCAAGCTGTAGATGTATATGCAACGAATCACTTGTCTTCTCTTTACTCGAATGCCAAATGGTGTCAAGTGTCGATATAGATCTTGAGATGAAGAACGAGAAGGAAGAACAAGTGAAGATCACGGAAAGCTTTTGGTATCATTTCACATTCACAGTCCACCACAGATCATAGGGACCTGGACCGGGTATCCGATCACACCATAGCTAAACGCCGCCCATGCTGCTGCTGACACGCAGGATACACAATACGCCTATCCGTAAACTCATGTTGAAGATTGCTCGTCGCCAACCCAGAAGTATACCTCCTACAACTCCTGAGCAAGAGCCTGGATCTTCTGGGAGACACGCTCGCGGCGTTGCTCGCGGGTGAGCTTCTTGTCCATGTGCTTCTTGGACTCAGCCTTCCACTCCTCCTTGCTCTTCTTCTCCTCACCATCATCCTCAGCCTTCTTCCATGGGTCCTCACGGATCTGCTTGTGGGCGTCGGCGTAGAGCTCCTCAAGACCATCGGCCTCGATCTCGTCATCGATGTAGCCCTTGAATTGAGACTGGTAGCGCTCCTCATCGTCGTCGGCGAGGGTCTCCATGTACTCAGCGACGTGACCACCAAAGATGTACTTGCGGAGAGTCTCGGCGTCGAGTTCCTTGGTCTCGATGTCGTAACCTGGGAAACGCTTCTCGCTGTGTGGGACGTAGAGACCACCGTCAGAGGCACCCTTCATGGCACCGAAGACACGGGCACCGGTGGAAGTACGGGTGAGACCGACATCGAGGAAGACCTTGAATGGGCGGCGGGTCTCGCCGTCAACCTCCTCTGGCTCAGTGAGGCCGAACTCTCCATCTGCCTCCTCAACACCGGTGAAGGTGTCGTCGAGCTCGAGCTTGTTGAGGGCACGGCGGGCGACGAGGAGACCAACGCAGTAGGCGGCGGCCCAGTTGGTGAGACCGTGGGTAATGCCGTAGCGCTTGAGCTCGTGGCCGTAGGCTGCGACGAAGACCTTGTCGCCGGTGAGCTCGGAGGAGACGATCTGAGCGATGATGTCCTTGTTGGTGAAGCGGATCACCAGGCGGTACTTTGGTGCGTTGTACTTGTTCTTGGCCTGGGTGATCAAGCGCTTGCGGGCATAGTAGTCGGTCTTGCCGGATTGGCGGCGCTTGTACTTCGTCTGGTAGCGACTGAGGGAGGCATTGTCAGTATTGATGTGGTTAGTGAGGGAGGGGTGGATGTATTGTACTCACCTGAAGTAGGCGTTGTTCTTGACCAACTTGGTCTGCACACACGTCCACGGTCAGCAATTTGCGCTTCAGATCCCCAGCTCCGAAGCATCTTGCGTCGACCTCTCAGCCTGCCAACCCATTGAAGGGCTCGGCAATGGCTGTATTAGGGAGACAACTTACGAAAGGCATCTTGTCGTTGGGTGACTCTGATGTTCGAGTGTGACGAGAAAAGTCGAAGCTGAAGGAAGGAAGCTCAAATTTCGAGGTGGGCTGGAAAATTCCTTGGCGGTCTGCTTGTATGCACAATACGGGTAGTTGCCGCAGGGAAGGTGCACACAGTCCCAGCGGCAACTACTCTTCTCAACATGTCAAGATACGCGACCTCGCTTCTACCTTGTGACGCTCTGCGCGACTTGAGAGAAGTCTTTCTGTTGTCATGACGAACTGCTGATCAGCAAGAGTAACTCAAGGCCAGACTTTCCAGGCAAGACTACGGAAATCGAGATGACCACCGTAGCCACCACTGAGTGGCAGAGTCGTTAAGCTCTACGAAGAGACGCGCTCCATCCATTGGCAGAATATGTACAGTCGAATATTCGCCTGTTCAAAGGCCGTATAGGGAAGTCTATCCCCTTGAAAGCTGAACCGGAGAATCTTGGCGAACCGTAACCCGCTTATCATTCGAGTCTCTACCCAATTTATGTAGGGCGGCAAACGCCGATTAGGCATAGAAGTGCAGCCGATCTCGCTCCTAGTATAGTATCGATTAGGTTAGTAAGTAGGATAGACTACGAGCCGCCCTCGAGCCGCTAAGACCTTAGAGATTAACTTTCTACTATAAACCTAAGTAAGTAAAGAAATAATACTACTAAGTATACCTAGAAGAGAGGTTTATAGACTAGTAGACCTATAGATAAATATTCTAATATATATAATAGCTACGTACCTACTTCTATACCTTATAAAGAGTTTTATTAGTACTATAAGCTCTATATAAAGGATATTAATCTAAGTATTAAAGAGGTCTAGTAACTAGTCCTACTATATAGTCTAATTAAGTAGCGAATATCGACTTCTAGTAACTACTCTATAGTACTTATTAAGCGTCTTAATAAGCTCGAAATATAGATAAAGGACTTAAGGGTAGATTTAAATATATAGTAGTAGTAGTAAGCGTAAGCTATATATAAGGAAGAAGAGGTTAAGAGCTAAGTAGGTTCTTAAAGTAAGGAAGAGGTTATTAGAGCCTTAGAGTTTAATTAGTTAGTAGCTAATCTAGTAGATTTAACGATAGAAGTAAAGGTAATAAAGGCCTTATTATTAATATTACTATAGGCTTAGTAGAAGGCGTTTAAACTAGCGTTATAATAGCTAAAGTACTTATAGAAGTTAATAGCCGGCTATTAGTAAATATAGGTCTCTAAGCTTCTTAATAGCTTCTTATATCTCTTATATTATACTAGTTATAGAAATAGCGCTTATAGAGGTTATATTTAGATTTATAATCTAGATAGATCTCGCATAAGTTAAATTTACGCCTACTATCCTTCTTAAGAGGCTAATAATTTAAACGCTAAGAGACCCTTATAAGCTTATAGAGCTAGTATCTTTAAGGATTTATAAGTATATATTCTTATATATACTTATAGCTATAATCTAGTCGAGGGATCTTCTTAGATAGATTATCGTCCTTTAAGAACTTATAGTAGCGTAGACGAGGTAAGCTAGTATTATAATTTATATATATATATTCTACTATAAAGCGACCTCTATTATATAGTAAACTAGACCTTAACTCAACTACTACTTTAAACTCTACGTCTTAGATAGGACTTAATATTAAGATATCCTCTTAGACTAAATTCTATACTAATCGTATCTAGAAGTCTTATTATTATATTAGTATTAGAACTTAGTTATTATTAGATATTATAGTATTATAGTAAAGTAAGAAGGAGTTAATAATAGCTATATCTAAGAGGAAGTAGAATAGTAGGTACTATAGTTTAAACGCCTTATACTAAGTACTATAGTAGAACCTAAGCTAATTATAGATATTTACGCTATCTATATAATTATTATAATAAGCGGTATATTTAGGTATTAACTTATACTCCTTACCTTCGATTTAGTATAGCCTAACGTAGTTACGAATATAGATATTAGTATCTCTTAGCTTCTATCGTTCCCTCGATTCTCTCTCTAGTAGCTAGTAACTAGTTATTAGTATTTAAACTAGATTCCTATCCTATTAGAGTAGCGCTATAATATTATAAATTGCCTTATAAAGCTATATACTAAAGGGAAACTATATTAACTTAAGAAATAGTATAATACTATTAGTTAAAAAGATACGATATCTAAGATTATTAAACTCTAATTCTAATTTATACTTATACTCGTACTTTAACTACTTACGATATAGATTAATAGTCTTATCTAAGTATATAGAGAACGAGGTATCTATCTACGGCTAACTCTTTAAGCCTATATATACTATACTAGTAGTAGCGATACTATACTACTATAATATAGTAAAGAGAGGGATATTATTAAATAGATTATCTATATAAATATAGTAGAATCGCTCCTAGAATAGTAGTTATAATAGAAGAGATAATACTACCTTATAAAGCTTAGATAATTAAGACTTAAGGTTTATAGGCTACGTAGTAGAGCCTATAGTTAGTCTAGTTATATCTACTAGCGGCTTTACGTAAAGATTAGTAAGCTTATAAAAGCTTAGTAAAGGATTAAATCTTACTCCTATATTAATATTCTAACTACTTCTATAACTAGTACTATCCTTCTAACTATATAGCGCGACGCTAGCGCTATAAGCGCTACTTTTTTTTAAATATTAGTAAGCTCTTCGTTAATAAAAACTAGTTCCTTAAAACTAATCTAAGTCCTTATCTTCTTAAATCCCTATTTCTTAGTAGGTAATAAGAATAACTAAGAAACGATAAATCTAGTATAATATAGCGCTAGTATATAATATCTAATAGGATAGGACTTACCTTTTATTATTATTATATAAGAAGAGTATCTAGTAAACTATATAAGAACCTTATTTAAGCTAATATTAGTACTAGGTATATATATCTTCGAGATTTAATCCCTTAGTATATCTACTAACTATTAAACCTATAACTATAGTAGGTTACCCTTATTTAACTTAATAGGCTCGCTATACTATAGGTAGGCCTTTAACTATATAAACCTTTATAAGGATATATTCTTAGTAATAGTATATAATAGCTAGTAACCGTTAGTCCGCTAGAAGTCTAATTTATTATCTATTTAGACTACTAATATATAGATAATTATTCCTATAAAGATCTTTATCTTATATAGATATATCGACCGCTACTTTGCTTTAGAAATAATAATATTAATAACTCTAGTACTATTATTTATCCGCTTAAACTTAGGCTCCTTTATATACTTATTCGAGTAGAAAGCTAACTTCTTATAGATCTCGTTAGTCTATAGTAATTAGAAGTATCTCTATTATATATTTTAGTAGTCTTTAGATATTAACTTCTCGTATAACTTATAGCTCTTAATACTAGTAAAAAAGGCTCTATTTAGTAGTAAACGGACCTTAGGTTTATAATAAGTATCTATAAGAGGGTAGTACTTTAAACTATCTATAAACTACGCCTAATCTAAAGCCTATACTAAACTACTAATATCCGCTAGTATAGTATCCTTACTTAATATACTATTAATAATATCGCTAGTAACGAGAGGCTTATTATCTCTACTATTTAGCTCGTATTCTATACTATAAAGCGACCTAATCTATTTATAACTAGCTACTATCTCTTATAACTTAATCTTATTTAATTCCTTTTCTAGCTCTATCCTAAGTATATCTATATTATATATAGTATCGTCGTCTATATTAGACTAGTATCTATCGTCTTTATCAAATATAGCGGTATTAGAATACTAAGAAGAAGCTATTTATATAAAAGAGCTAGATTAGATTAGTCGATAAGCTTTACGCCTTAAAGTTAATTAGATATATAATAAGTAGTAGAAAGAGCCGGTTGCGGAGCCAAGTTCGCTATACTACAATTGGCATGACACTATGCCTAATACTAGCCTTGTAAGCGACCATTCACTATGCTATCTACAGTGTAGTGCGGTCCACACACCCTTGTTATGCAGGGGTACGTGCATGAACGCTCTCAGTCGTCGAATTCTCAAGGGGATGCATCTCAGCGATCGCTAGTCAGCCGCCATGCACATCGTGATCCATGTCACCGACAACATCGCTTCCAAAACTCTCGTTATCGACCTTGGAGAAAGCATTCGACGACCTCCATTCGAGACTTTGTCTGGATGCCCCATCTCTGCTTGAAGAAGGGTTGTGTTGTGCTCGCATTCGGCTACCGGAGAGATCTTTCCTCCCCATCTGCCCTACCTGACAATCCCGGTCTTCTACTCCAGGCCAGAACGCCCTTTTCAGCCGCTTGCTTGGATCAAATGCCGTGACTCTCGACCATCCGGATGCCTACAGCTGGATCGCTATTCCTCACGGGTGCTCGGAGACACCTTCGTGCCTGAGGACCCGGCGCCCGATTGATCGTCAGAAGCGCTTGTAGGAAAAGTCCGCGGCGCGTCCGCTACATAATGGATCAGGCTCTACGATTTCTGTGCTTGTCCTGTACGGCTTTGTAACTTTCTCTCCACGATATGGCTTTAGCACAGTTCTATCATCTGCCTCCCGAGCTGTACAATCAAACCGTCGAAGTTGAGTTCACGGCAAAAGCATTGGGCCAATTTGACTTCTTCAAGCTCGATCCAGGCGTCAATAATACAGCTTGCGATTCGTAAGTAGTCGCTCGAAGATCTGATGAGCTTGTTAGAAGGTTCATCCGCCGCCTGTCATAACTCACATATGTAGATGGTACTTCGACGCTATCAATCCCAATGGCAACGAATCGATCTTGGTATTGATGAACGCTGTGAGACCCCGAGAAGGAGACTTCTTTACTGGTCAGACGCCCTACCACACTGGAATCTCCGGCACTTTCGCCAATGGCTCTTCCTTTAGCTACGGAATTGATTCCTCAGAGGCCATCATCGTACAACGTGGTGACAAAAGTATGTCGGTCGATTTTCTTGGAGGAGAAGGCGACGTGAGCTTCGACGCCACCAGCCCCCTACACCCTGGGCTCGAATACTACCTGCGTATTGACTCTCCGGCTTCTGGCATTCGAGGAACTCTGAGCCTCATGTCGCCTCGTGCTCCTCCTCACTTCGCATGTGGTCCGGACGCCATCGGTGCCGATGAACTTATCGTTCACAGCCACGGCATTGCTTGGTCTAATGCCATTTCCGACTCAGACGCCCAATTCGAGCTGACTGTTGGCACTGAAAAGCTGTCGTGGTCCGGTACAGCGTATCACGACAAAGTCTGGGGCACAGGCTACATCTCTCCCGAGACTTTACAGTCATTCTACTGGGGACGTGGGAGGCTGGGAGATCGATACAGTGTTGTTTGGTTTAGCGTGAGGGAGCAAGATGGTACCATGACGAATTCGGGGTACGTGGCCAGAGATGGAGAGATTCTTTCGGCGAGCTGTGAGTGCGAAGCTGTGCAAGTCAAGGCTTGGGCAGGAGACGGAAAGGAAAGTCCCTCGCCACCCGTGCCAAATACGCCGGTGGCAGAGAGGATTGCAATCACGTTCGATCTAGGAGAAGGAAACGGAAAGCTTCTCATGAATATGACCACAGCGGCATTGATACTTGAGCAGCCAGCGGTTTATTTCGGAACTGGAAAGCTGGAGGGCAGTCTTTCGAGTAGCGACGATGGAACGACACTCGAGGGGCACGCTGTGTGGAAGATAGCCCAGTTCCCGCAGGCCTGATAGCAGGTGAACAGTCTAAGGCTCTGTCTGAGAACAGACATTGCTCCAACATTTCCCCAGACTCCGTAATCGCTTACCATCTCGCACGAGCAGGGCATTGCATCTAGCCGAACCAGCAGATGTCTCAACATCCGCAGTCTGCTTCAAGACCCAGCTCCTCGTCCATCCACACTCCTTATTCCCATGTCGCTTCGCTTCGACATATTCCAACCGAGCTTCGCAAGTATTCAAGTGTCCGCTCGCAGCCATATATTATTGTAGCGCAGAACTACTACCGAACAATCGCTTACCTGCATCTGGTTGTATTCAGCATGTTCATCTGTTGGACTCGCTGTTCTGCATATCGCTTATGCCAGAGCTGTAATCTTTGGTCCTCATGCACAAGTCCGGATGATCTGGTTGCGAAAATGCTCGGCACTCTCTGTATTTCCAAGGCATCAGCTGGACATGTGGACATGTCCAAGGCCGTCATTGCAGCCCAATGTCGTTTTGCCAGCACATGTCTTTTCACCGATGTTGATTCCTCGACTGGTCCATGCTACAATTTCACCACATGTCCAAGAAACTTCGACCGTTGGCGGATAAACAGCGGAGTGACCTGCGTGTCTGTACAAGGATGCAGGCCGCGGGTAAGCGGTTGGGGCTGACAATGGCATAGCGGCTCATGCAAGCCTGCGTTGCTCATGCGCGGTGACGGAACGCTTTTTCACCTCATGACTTTACAACAAACTGCGATTGAAAGCTATCAACGTCCATGGAGAACTCAAGAAACATTAACGAGTCGTCGGATCTCGCACATAGCTTGGAACAGGGTCTTTCAAATGTGAAATGCAGGAAACAATGAGGCACATGCTTCAACGACGCGCTGAATGATTGCCGAAGACCCTTGCGCAGATCTTCAAACGCGCGTTTGAGAAGGACAAGGACCGAGGAATCGCAAGTGCTTCCTTATCTCACTCTCTTCGCACATCTCGCCGATGGTGCGCGCTCTGAACAAGCGTCTCGAACAAGGAAGAACCTCATTCATGCCTAGGCAGAAATATTAACACCGTTACTTGTAAGACATCATGAAAGATTTGCATGAGTCCATTATGACCGCTCTACCGTTCTAGCGTAGAGTTATAGAATTATGCAAGACAACCATTCGACGGTACTAGTAGGTCGGCTGACACTGCTGGACGGCTTCTATAATACTGTACGTACTTGCGATAACGACTTTGTATGGAGACCACAAGGTACCTATAGCCGCCAGAGCCGCGCGCTTGGCCGCGTCTCATTGTGTGTACATGTTAAGCAGTGCTTTGACCTCGTGTGATACTTCCTTGAAGAATCGCGCCATTAGCGTGTTGGCTACATTTGACATACCCCGCCATTTTTGATATTAGCTCCGAAGTGAGAGCCGCACCGTCATACTCGTCAGCATGATGGCACTTTGAGAATCGATCGCCAAGCGAGAGTCATGTGGTATAGAAATTTACTTCGTGGCGCACAATGAACTGGGCTATAATAAGTATTTGACGATGCCCACAATGAAAGCTGAGAAATGGACAATGCCAGAGGCGCCTCAGACGTCTCGCAGCGCAAAGATTAGTGGTTACCAGGAAGCAACCATTCGCAACCCAGACCAGTGTTTGCACCGTCTCACAGCGCAGGAACGGAAGTCCTGAGGCCCACCTTTCTCGCAAGCTCTACTCGCTCAGTGCAGCAGGGTCTTTCTCGTGCAGCAAAGTTGTGTGGTCGACCGAGCAAGAGGAGTCAGGATTCGATTCGCCCCGAGCCAAGTGCTACACATAGTCGGACTCCAGTCGTTGCAGCCTTCCCTCCTGTGACAGCTTTGCCCGTGGAATCCAAGCCGGCTGTGCAGTGCAGTGCTGGTTGAAGTTTGAGCCTCGCACACTCCAAGACGCCCTCGGACCCAAGCAAACAGAGCCAACGGGTGATCGGCCGCATATCATTTGCTCTTCGGTGGTCCAACGTGGCACATTTCTGCACCCTGCGCAGCAGCAGCTACCTCGTCGGGCTTTATCACCTCCAATTCCACTGTGCACATCTCCACTTGTTGCTGCACGTACTTTACCAAAACATACACGGGCTCCACCGCAATCCTGCGCTCTCCAAATAAACCACTGGCACTACCCAGCTTCGTGGAACGCGAGACACATCTTCCTTTGACCAGCAACCAAGCAAGCAGCAGCCACATCTTGTGATCGGATGTCTTGTGCAACGCAAGTGCACTCCAGTCCTCCTCAACATCGACCTCCTTTGGCGCCAACCTCTCGAGCGCATCCACAGGCGCCTTCTCTTCACTTACCGCTTTCGCCACTCTCACCTCGAAGGATGCCATCGCCTCGAAACTCACCCTCGGTCCGTCCAACATCACCTCTGTCTCCAGGTTACAAGACTGCCTCGCATTTCGACACATTACAACTACCACCTCAACGGCCGACAATGCATCAACGAAAGAACAGCAACAATCAACGACCTGCTGTGTCGAGGAATTCTCTCAAATTACCTTCCTTGCCTAGGTTCCACCCAGCAAATTACCCGAGCAGCAGCAACTCAACACCAGACGGCAACTTGCACGCCTCATCGCCTCAGGCTCCAATTTCACCTCGTGCACACCAGAGAATGTACAGCGACGCACAAAAGCAACTGTACTTCAACCAAAGAGAAATGCTGAGTGCCACACTCAAAGCCTCGTCGCCTGGCAAGCCCGACAGCCCGCGCTTGGCTCCTCTCGGAAGCCCTGGACCCGTCACGCCACTGGAATTAGAGAGGGAAGAAGGCTATCTCATCGCTGGAGCGAGGAGTACTTGTGCGAGCAACGAAACTCCGAGCGAGGCATTGGTAGAGAAGTTGATCCGGGCAGAAGTTCAGAGGCAGCATGGCGGCAATCATGCTCGGTGAAGGGGAAATTGAGAAGGACTTTATCTGTGCATTTCTGAAGCATAGCGTTTGGATTGGCGTTGGTGAAGAAGGGGAGAAAGGAAACGGGGCGTTTTTTGGTTGTGCTCGGAGGCAGCGTGGAACCACGCGCCTATGGAATTGCACGATCTATGTACGCCGTCAGGGTCTACGTGTGGGAAAGTCAACTGATAGACCACTTGCCTCGCGCAAGATGCGGTAGTAGGGAGAGGATTTCTTCTTCTCTTCTACTGTTGCATAGATAGGTCTACATCAAAGAAAATTATACTTATTATCCTGTCACGCACGTTGTCTTCTTCACACGGAATACGGGAAATAGGTTCGTTGTCCGAAACATGGCATGTTGCCCTGCATACTCCGAGACCTGAGGCGTCGAAAGGGTCCAATACGTACCTTTCCACTCAACGAAACACCGCTGGAACGAATGCGAGGATATAATACTCCGTTACTGAACATATCAACATAACTTTCATGACAGCCTATCAAAAGGCATAGCTAATCACATCGCTCCGCCACGCACTCCAGCATGGTATCATCCATCAGACATCTACATGCAGCCACCACCACTACCTCAGGCCTTTAACAGGCGCATTCGGCGTAATGTATCCCGTAGAAGACATGGCAGAATAACTCCCACGACATCTCAACCAATCCGAGACATCTGCCTTCTTATTGCGAAACGGAGTATCAATGATGCGTTTGGAATTCTACGCCAAACCACCATCCGCATCCGCGTGCCACTCGAGTTCTCCGACGATTTCCGGTAGCATATCTTCGACATCTTCTTCTCGGACACCGAGTGCTCCTGTGATGAGGCGTTTGTATTCTGCTTGCTTGTCGCCTAAGCCGGCGACTGAGAGGTTCTGGACAATGGTTTTGAAGAGGTTTCGACGCTGTTCGACAAGGGAGTGTAGTTCGCGAACTAGAGCGAGTTTGTGGTTGACTTGGTCGTCGTTTTCGTCGTCCATCATTAGGTCTTCATCGGGTGGTCCGGTATGGTTTTGTTCTTCTCGATTGAGGATGTCTTTGAGTTCTGCGTCGTCTTCGGCTTGGGTTAGGTCTTCGCATTCTTTCATGAGAGCGTCGAGTTCTGCTAGAAGTTGGTCGTCGCCTTCTGTGCCGTCTAGCTGCTCCATCTCCTTCGTGCGCAGCTCGTCCATTTGTCGCTTCAGAAGGTCGAGTTCTTGTGCTCTCGTGGTCGCAACTCGTTCTGCCTCGCCTTGCTCGAGCTCCTTCTCGGTGATTTCGGCTTCTAGAGTGTTCGCGAGTGATTTGGTCTTGTCGAAGATGGCAGGAACGATGGCCGATGTGATCGCAAGGGCATGTTCCGACTTGTAAACACTTGATGATGTGCTCTCAAGTGAGGACTGAAGACCTCCGTTCATTGCTGACTGTGCCAACAGCGGATCAAGCATGATGCCACCGTTCATGTCGCCAAGACCTGCCATGTGAGATTGGACTGGGCCGCCAGGCATGATGCCTCCATCCGGGTGGTCGCCTTGGAAAGGAGAAGATGAGAGTTGGCGCTGGTTGTGCCGCTCTTGCCGACGACGATTGAGCTGGACGATCAATTGATCTGCCGTCTCGCCGATATTGTTTGGAATGTCAACCGCCGCGTTCCTTCCGATGAGACTTCGCACGCATTTTCGCGCGCCATTTCTCGCTGCTATCGTAATGGCAGTGTCACCGTTTTGATCTTGCATATTCAAGATGCGCTCGATTTGATCTGGGCTGAGCAGGTCCGACATCTTGATGAGGATGCAGTCCATGTAATATCGAGCGCACGCGTATTTGCTCTTGCGTTGTGTGATGCCGGCAATATGGTGGAAGACGCTGCTCCCATACCATTCTTGCATGTTAACAGTACGAATGAGGAGTCCAGCGAGCTTCTCCATATTCTGCTTATCGTAGTTGTTAGTGAAAAGGACTGCGCGCATCAAAGGTGTCTCGCCGCTTTTAGATGGCACATCAATGGCAGCTCCTCTTCTTATGAGGTCTTTCACTACTTCGATGTCGCCCATTGCTGAGGCCCAGTGAAGTGCCGTATGGCCCTTTTCGTCGATTGGCCGGTTCAGATCAACAGTCGCTGGAGGAGCTGGAGCATTCGGCAAAGCGTCCATTGAGTTGTCCGCAAGCATGAAGTAATCCAGCAGCTCATCTGCCCATAGTTGGTGCTCCTTGTCCGCTGGACTTAATTGGTCTTCCACCCGCCGCCGCTTGCGAGAGCCGCCTGTATATTGCGCCTGGTCGAAGTCGTCAAATGCATCTGAGACAGTAGTCACATTGTCTGGCGTGCCATCATCATGCATGTCCATCTGGTCGTAATCAGGGACATTCGCATATACTGCGCTACGCTTAGTGCCAGCTCTGGCAGGCGGTTCCATTTCTTCCTTACCCGGCTGTCTTCTGGGCTGTGCTGGTGCTCGGGGTGCTCTTGGCTTATTGGAGGCGGCAGTGGCATGCTTGGGCGCTGGTGGTGGAGTTCTATCGCCCGGGACAAAGTCGAAAATGGGCCTGAGCTTTTCCAGAACGCCATTCTTTGCTGCCAGTTCCCGACCGTCTTGAAGCGGAATCCATGTGCCTGCAACGTCGCGCAAGGCGATCAGCAAACTGCAAACCGCATTTTTGTCCATACTGAGCAATATAGCGCACCTTGATACTTTCCATATCCACCTTGCACTTTCTCATGCACTCCCTTTTGCACTTCTCTCTCAAGAATCCTAGTTCTTGCCGGCTTATCGTAGTCGGCGACCTTCAGGATATGGGTGGCGTTGATCCAGTCGTCGGAGCGCCGGCGCATAATATGGTTGCCGTTGACATTGTATTCATAGACCGGTACCTAGGGTTGAATGGCATGTTAGCGACGAACAAGAATTTTGCAATTCGAATCGCAAAGTGAGCGCGCGTACATTGCTGTAGGTCGCGCTGTATATCTTGTCGCTGGGCGGCGGCATGGCTTTGAGTGTCTCTGGCTCTGGCTGCTATAGATATGTCGTGCGTGTCCCAGCTGTCGCGACGAGGTCGAACGCGTCTTCGCGTGCTACGGCACGGCACGGCACGGCAACTCCGGCAGCCAATCGGCTTCGATGTGGCGCTAAGGACTCTATTGACCAAAAGTTCGAGATACTCACGGAGAAGAGTCTGAACTTCTGACAAGTACGAGTACAATTCGTGAATCAATCAGGCTGTACCGGATGATAGTGCAGGCTGGCATTCACTGTTTTCAACATTGATTCACGTTTTGGCCCAGCCTGCTCAAGCCGGAAGCAGACAGGGATCTTTAAACTTTCAAAGGCTCACCGAATCGACTGTATGACTGTTGGGCCAGGAACTTCGCACCTCATACCACGGAACACTTCGATTTCAGTAAACCTCCACGGCCACTGCTTAGGATATAGAAGCTCCGTCTGACCGGCTCCGATTGGACTATATCCCCCAAAAGATTTAGCTTCACATCTTCTGCTTACTCTTGGTAACTTCACATCATGGCCACACTGGACCTGATCGATCACTCGCCTCAGCATCCTGCACCTGCCGACCCGATACCGACCGCTGCAAATGTGGTTTTGATTGACAACTACGACTCTTTCACGTGGAACGTCTACCAATATCTGGTTCTAGAAGGGGCGACCGTAACAGTTGTCAGGAATGACCAGATCACTCTGGACGAACTCATCAAGTCTAGCCCGACTCAACTGGTGATCAGTCCTGGTCCAGGGCACCCAGAGACAGACTCTGGGGTCAGCAAAGATGCCATCAAGCACTTTTCAGGCAAAATCCCAGTGCTGGGCGTCTGCATGGGCGAGCAGTGCATCTATTCTGTGTTCGGCGGAGTGGTAGAGCAGACAGGCGAGATTCTGCATGGAAAGACTTCGCCGTTGAGGCATGATGGCAAGGGCGTATATGCCGGACTGCCACAAGATCTGCCTGTAACAAGATATCACTCTCTTGCTGGTACTCATCCTACGCTTCCAGAGTGTCTCGAGGTTTCCTCTTGGATCGCGTCTGGTCCCGATGGTGGCAAAGGTGTGATCATGGGAGTACGTCACAAGGAACTGCTGGTGGAAGGTGTTCAGTTCCATCCAGAAAGTATCCTTACCGCTGAGGGTCGGACTATGCTCAAGAACTTCCTCCGTATGCAAGGTGGCACCTGGGCTGAAAACGCAAGGCTGAAGACCGAATCACAACGTGTCGTCACAAATGGCGCCAAACCCACGTCAAATGGCACTGCATCTAAGGTAGACAAGAAGACGTCAATTCTGGAGCGCATCTATGACCACCGTCGTGCTGCTGTCGCCGCTCAGAAGCAGATTCCTTCGCAACGTCCAGAAGACCTGCAAGCCGCCTATGATCTTCAGCTCGCACCATCGCTCATATCGTTTGCGGACCGCCTGCGCCAATCTCCATTTAAGCTTTCTCTGATGGCAGAAATCAAGCGTGCTTCTCCCTCGAAGGGCATTATTCAAATCTCAGCATGTGCTCCATCCCAAGCCAAGACGTATGCATTGGCAGGTGCAAGCACGATTTCGGTACTTACAGAGCCAGAGTGGTTCAAAGGCAGCATTGACGATCTTCGAAGCGTGCGACAAGCCCTCGAGGGCATGCCAAACAGACCTGCTATCCTCAGGAAAGAGTTCATTTTCGAGGAGTATCAGATCCTTGAGGCTCGACTTGCTGGTGCGGACACGGTCTTGCTCATTGTCAAGATGCTTGATGAGGAGACCCTGACAAGGTTATACAAATACTCGCAGTCATTGGGTATGGAGCCAGTGGTCGAGGTCAATACAGTCGAGGAGACTGAGATTGCAGTCAAACTCGGCTCCAAGGTCATCGGTGTAAACAATCGTGACCTTACTAGTTTTGAAGTCGACATGGGTACCACGACCCGTCTGATGAGTATAGTGCCGAAAGAGACTATTCTCTGCGCATTAAGTGGAATTGCGGGACCAACGGACGTCCTTCCGTATCAGCAAGCTGGCGTTGGTGCTGTCCTGGTTGGTGAAGCATTAATGCGTGCGCACGATACCGCCAAATTCATCTCGGAGCTTCTTGGTGGTAATGAGGCAGCGATCAAAGCCAATGCGCAAAACAAGCTGCTGGTGAAGATTTGTGGTACCAGAAGCGCTCAAGCTGCCAAGACCGCGATCGAAGCCGGAGCAGATCTCATTGGCATGATCATGGTGAAAGGCCGGAAACGATGTGTCTCAACCGAGACCGCTCTCGAAATATCTGCGACTGTCCACAACACACCAAAGAGATCGACACAAGTCACGGATGATTCGCAGGAGGCACAAGGCAAGGCGACGAGTTTCTTTGCGCATACGGCACGGCATCACATCCAACATCCTCGTCGCGCATTACTGGTCGGTGTCTTCCTCGATCAACCTTTGGAGTACATTCTCGAGCAGCATAAACTCCTCAATTTCGACGTCGTTCAGCTTCATGGCTCAGAACCTTTGGAGTGGGCACACCTGATACCAGTGCCCGTCATGCACAAGTTCACACCCACAGATTCTGGTGTTGCGACACCAGGCTACCATGCAATGTCACTGCTCGATCCAGGTTCCGGTAGTGGTCAGCGACTTGATCTCGGCAGTGTAAAGAACTTGCTCGAAAGCAACCAGGGTCTTCGTGTCGTTCTTGCCGGTGGGCTGAATGCGGAAAATGTGGTTGATGCTGTATCCTCGCTTGGCTCTGCGAAATCAGGAATAGTCGCGGTGGATACAAGCAGTGGTGTAGAAACTGATGGAGAGCAAGACCTTGCGAAGATACAGGCATTCGTTAAAGCGGCGAAAAGTGTAGAGCTATAGATATGATGAGTAATGGGACCTCCGTATTGCCTTCATCACGACTACTACTGGGCTTGATGTTGCAGACATTGCGTTGATGTCGCGGCTGTGTCTCGGAGCGGCAAGAGAAGTGTGCCGAGATATGTCACATGAAGGTTCCATATGCCACAGAGTGCACGGCTTTCACTTTCGACTTTGCACAGCTTTCGGTAATGGTACTGCAGGGCTTTCGCTATGAGACTGCGCGACTCTGGCTAATGAGGTTGACAGCTTGCTGAACAAGACTTCACCGCTCTAGACAACAAGGCTGGCGGGATCTGGCTGTCCGGACTGGACGTCGTTAACGATCAAGACTGCACTGACGCAAGCCGGCCATCCGCGAATGTGTCACAAGCACGTCAAAATTCGAGTTGATCGTCGCTCGGAGTCTGCTGCTTCGACGTCTAGCGATCCACTGCTAGCGGCCTGATGCTACGGCATTGCGAATAGGCTGTCTGCATCGCCTTGCATCGCCGGGGACTAAGTTGCACTCTCATTTCAAGAAGACCTTCTTCCTTCGGCATTCATTGGACAATCAACCGTCAGTGCAGGATCTGATGCCACTGGCATCAGGTTTGCCATCCAGGCTACGCTTGAGCATGTCAAGGCTGTGGGTTTCACTCCATTTGTCCAGGCGTGCTACCACCTTTTGCATTCCATATAGTTCTGCGATCTCAGCAGTCACTCTCAAAAAGTGTACAGTCGCACATACTATGCTTGTGATGCGATACGCGCAGCTGTAGCCCAGTGGTTGAATTGAATGGGACGATCAGGAAAATTCCGGATGACAACCGCAGCCGAAATTTTGCCCAACTTTCCATTCTTGATAGAAGTGTCGACGTAGTCGCTCGAAACGTTGTATACGACACAGTCTCAACGTCTGCGACGATAGGCGCACAGACATAGACATTTAGTGGAGTTGTGGTCGAGGTGAGCTTAGGCCAGACCGCCTAGCATGTGCACCGCCATTTCCTCACTTTCCTCACTTTCCTCACTTCGCTCACTTGGATGGTCCGAGCTCGCCGCTGCAGTATAAGTATTCGCCACTTTCTTCCACCCTCTTACACTTTTACAATACACTCTTATCCACCTCTGAGCCCCCTTTCCAACCCCTTCCAACACCAACATCCATCCAGCACATCCATCCCATACCAATTGCGACGCTATTATCGCCAAAATGGTCCACAGCGCGCTCAAGGGCTGTGTCATCGTGACCGCCGGCCTTTATGAGGATTGGAACAACCAGAAGGTCAAAGACTGGGTCATCCAAGCCAGCGGCAAGGTCGAATCTCGCGTTACCGAGGCCACCACCCACCTCGTCGTCAGCAAGAAGGAGTGGGAGAAGAAGGGCGTCATCGTCCAAGATGCGCTGAAGCGCAAAGATGAGTCGCTCCAGGAAATCGAGATCGTTTCGTACGACTGGCTTTCGGACAGCTTGCAGGCCAAGTCGAAGAAGCGCGAGAAGGGCTATCGATATGCTCTTCCAGGCGAAGCCGGCAAGGGCAATGGGGCCAATGAGCCACGCTCACATGCTGGCCTCATGAAGCAGCTGTTTGATGACCACACTCTGGGACCAACGCCTGAGGAAAAGGCGCTGTTCGAGAAGCGAGCAGCTGAGGAGGCAGAGCTGGCGCGGAAGCGCGAGGAGGCCAAGATGAAGGAGTTCGAACAGACTCGCATGAGTGTTCCAGAAATTGCTGCAATCTTCAAGAAGGGCGCGCAGAAGGCGAAGACTCATCTCCTCAATGGCAGGCTGAACCATGCCACTGCAGTAAAATCCAGACCCTCCAGCTGACCGAATTCTGCAGAAAACCACCACATCTACCAAGATTCCACCGGCTTCTACTACGATATCACGCTTACCAAAGTCGACACGAAGCACAATACTAACGAGCGTTATTCGTTGGTGGTACGTCGATTCTGCCTCCCCATCCTTCCCAACATTGGCTAACACTAATCACACCAGCTCCAGATCTTCGAATCCAACAATGTGCCGAACACCTACGCTCTCTGCGCCTCATTTTCAGGCACGCGCCTTCAGCAGACCAATCACACCATTGCCGCCATCGGATCGCCATGGCCGACCGTGTATCGCGCCTTCACTAAGGCGTTCTTCGAAAAGACCGGTGTGAAGTGGGCCGACCGCGTTCAGGCCGCTACCGAGCGCCAGCAAATTGAGGGAAAGGGACGTATGAGAGGCTATGCTGCCGAGAAGATGGGCGGTCTGCAGCCTGCAAAGCGTGTGCAAGATTTCGACAAGACGAAGTTCCAGTACACTCCGCCCGCATATGGACCAAAGGGTGAGGGTGCAGAGATGCCGAAGGCCAATGAGCCAGTTGACCTCACTGGCGAGGGCGAGCGAGGATCCGATGCCAGTGGCATCGGAAATCGGTCAGCCAGCCCGACTCAGAAGCCAGAATTTGGACCAGAAGAAGTCAAGAAGTTCAAGCAAGCCGTCATGAATGAGGAGATCGACCCTTACACGGCGCCATTCAATTTCGGCGAGCACGCTTTCGCTGCTGCTGCCGGAGGCGGCGATACCACGAATGCCGCTACCATCGACGACGAACTCGATCTCGAGCTGCCCGACATTCCAGCTGACTTCGCTCTCGAGGGCTTCGATTTGGACCACGCCGCGGAAATGACAGCTGGCGAAGAATCCGCTGCCAATGGCAGCGGATTTGTGACCGAAGAGCGCTCTGAGGTCTCCCAGAGTCTAGGCAAGCGGAAGGATTCGCGGACCGCCAGCACTGCAGACGAGTCGGAGAAGGCCGTGAAGAAGCAGAAGATCGGAGGAGAGGAGGGCATGCCGGACAAGGGACCAGAGACCCAGTTCCGCGAGGCAGTCGATGCCATGGCGGCTGAGCAGGAGGCGCTCCGCGAGGTGGAGGGTGATGAGGGTGCCAGTGGATGAGACAGTACTTCGGTCAGGCGTTGAGATAGCAGAAGCGATTTGGTGTTTACGAATGAGGTGAGGTGGGAAAGAGAGGCACATGCCTCACCTAGGATAAGATCTGCTTCCGTCGAGTGGCATAATCGACGCGTGTCATGGCTGGACCATGACACTACCATCAAATATGACTTTTGAGAGCGAGTTTCTGTGTTTCATTCTCTGACCATGTGCAATTGCCCATGTCATACGCGTGTCTCAAGAGGCGCTCCTCGAGGTCGAGGGTGTGCAGGGAGTTAGGCGAAAAGTCGTAACATCTGGCTAGCATTCAGATGCTGGAGCGCCTGTAAGGTGAACTGAGGCAAGGTAGGCCTAGGTGATCACCGTGGATACCAATCTGCTTCCGTCAGTTAGCATACTCTGCGTATTTTATGGCCTGACCACGACACTATGTTGTATTCGAATGTGGAGAGCGGATTTCCCTCCCCTTTGTATGTGTAACTCGCCCATTTTACATCATGCGCGACTTCGACTGCACACGCCTGATGAGCCCTTCGGTAGGGTAGAAGGTGATTCGGTAACCAGTGAATGAGTCGTAGCAATCTCTCGGGTGTGAGGTCGGTGGAGCGGTGGGGCGAAGCGAAGTAGCTGCAAAGCCAAGTGTGAGAAAGAGGTCTGAGTCCTCACCCAGGAAGTTTCCATCTGCTTCCGTAGATTAGCACACTCTACGCGCATCATGGCGAGTCCATGATCAGCCATCACATCTGATAATTTGGAGGTGCTATTTCTTGTGCTTCGTGCAATTTCTCGTTCCCTTTCGTGCGCTATGTCCACCCCGCGCGCTTCATGAAAACAAGTCTGACCACGGGCCCAGGGCACCACAGAATAAATCGTATCGGCGTCGAGATGTCGGAGGGCAACGAGGTAGGGGAGAGACATATCCAGCTTCTCACTTGAGGTTGCAGTCTACTTCCGCCAGTCAGCATATTCCAGGCGCATCATGGCCAGACCATGACAAGCCATCATCTCTACTATCTTAGAAAGCGGGCTTCAGGAGTACTCCTTCTCTTTGGGTATATGTACAATAACAGTACTCGGGCCATGCCTTTTTCCATGTCATTCCCAGCTCATGTCATGTCCCATTCATCCTAGTTACTTCTCGCTCCTCCCTTGTCGGCTCTCAGTTCCTCCATCTTCTTTACTCTCAGCTTGAACTCCTCGTATTGGCACTTTTCGTATCCGTGTCGCTCGTCCTGTAACGACACACGTATTAGCATCACTCTAGCAATTGCGTCTTCTTCGTCGCCTCTGAATCTCTGCTTTGCTTCTTCCATCCCTGCTCGTACTAACCATACACCTCCACGGCAAATAGTAGTTGTCAAATCGGCACTTGTTCAACGGGATCAAAAGATGCGCGCATGAGTCTCTGTAGGCGAGTGGGAGCTTCGCGTCGGACATTTCTTTTCGTGTGGCCTCTGTTTCCAATGCGCTTTCAGTAATGCGACCCATGCTATTGGTTGTGGTTCAAGGATTAACATACGTGTGCTGCCATGGCCTCCGAGACCAACTGCCTCCTTGACGGACTCGGCCGTGTCTTTTATGCTTTCTGCGACTGTCATTTTTGTGTGCGTGAGTGTTGTGACTGGACGTGGGAGAGAGTGTAAGTGAAGGTGTTGTGGGTGGGTGGTGGTGCTTTAGGGTTGGCCATACGTACCAAGCGGACAATGCTACTTTCCAACCTACACACACGCATTTCTACTATTCTACATCTTCCACATACTCGCCGACTCGCTATCTACTCGCAAATATAGGTCTACGCATAGATCTATCGCCCTAGAAGCTTTAGATTACGATATAGGTCTATAACGGTACTTTAATAGAAGAGATTACTCGGTAACTAGAACGAGAAACTAGCTATACTATAATAACTAAAATACTATAACGAAGGCTTAGAGATTAGGAGGTCTATTATAAGCGCTATAAAGACTATCGCTTAGATAATAATATTAAAGCCTTAAAGATTAGTATTACTTATACCTTCTATATTCTATAATTAATTAATATAGACGCGATTAAGATACTATAAGTAGATAGATTCGATATTAGGCAACGTAGATATTAACGCCTACGTAAAGAGCTTAGTCTATATAAGTTAATATTATTAGATCGATATAAAGAAGTAGTAGAGTAAATAGAGATAGTACTAAAAGAGGAACTAGAGAGATCTATAGTAGAGGTATTTAGTAAAGGAAATCTCTATAGTTATATATAGTCGAAATATATTATTATAGATAGGTAGGTCTACTCGTAGTAGACTCGCTAGTAGAAGTTAACCTATAAGCTATTTCTAGGTATTTCTAACTAATATCTCTAACTAATTATAAAGATCGAATATATACGATTACTAGGCGGCTAAATCCTAAAGGACTACGAGTCTACCGCGAGTATATGTAAGAATATTATAGTATAATTATAACTCCGGATCTAGGTTACGTAATATCTATAGATACTTACTATAAGTTTAAGTATTAAGATATATAGATCTACGCTACTATTAATATCTATTTACGGTATATTATCTAGATATATATAGGTATTACTAGCCGCTTAGCTATCTCTATACTTGCTTAGTATATCGTAACGCTTCGTAATAGCGGTATAATACCTTAAATTATTTAATTAGACTATAGAGTAGAAACTATTCTAGCTATAGATACTTACTATAAGACTCGCTATATAACTCGTGGTAATAAAAATCTACCGCTTATATTTTAATAGGTCTTTAAGTATAGTACTAGTAAGATAAACTAATAGATTAAGGTATAGTAGAACTAGTAAGTACCTACTATTACTAGCTAGCGTAATTACTTCTACGAGATACTATACGAGTTACTATTTAATACTAATAGTCTAGGCGATTATATTACCTTCCTTATAATCTATATACTAATTCTATATATAGAAGTCCTCGATTTCGTTTATTTATAGAACGGCTATTATATCCGGAAGTAATATAATCGACTATACTCTATTATAAGTATTCCGTATATTCTATACTATTATCCGGAAATAAGTAGGTATTCTTATTAAGGTATTCCTATACTAGAAGGCGTACTTAATAAGATTAAAGAAGACTTAGAAGGATTTAGTCTATATAAGACTTACTAGTACTCGCTATAGATTCGCTAATTTACTATAAATCTCGAAGCCTTTTTACCTAAGGAAATACTTACTTAGTATTAATAAGTCTTACTTACTAATAGTATAAATTAGCTAGTTACCGCTAGTAGAAATAATATTAATAGAGACTATATTTACTACGAGGTATATATACTTCTTCGGTAAGTAGTAGCTTAATATATAGCTAATAGTAATAATTACCTAATATTAGCGGAGCTAGAGAAGCTATTAGCGGCTCGTAATTAGTCGCGTATATAATAAGAGGGGCTTATTAATAAGGATACTAGATTAATTAAGTTTACGAATAACGTTTATTAAGTAAAATAATTAGTTAGGCGGCGAGTCGCTATAAGTTATATCCTACCTAATCCCTAATTTTTATCTTAGAATCTTCTCCTTCTTTTATATATATTAATCTTCCTATTTTATTATAATAATAATAACGATACCTCCTTCTACTTATTAGTAGATATATTATCTAAAGACTAGTATCGAATATACTACTATATATAAGACTTATCGCTTCTATAGAGAATACGGCCTTTAAAACCCTTATCTACTAATAACTTAATTTATTCGTAAGGCTTCTATAGCTTTATAAGACTTAAGTCCGCCCGCTAGCGAGTCTATAGCGACTACTATAACGAATGCCCGTAGCTTTAATATATTCCCTTCTTTACCTAATTATACTAATACTATACGTAATACTACGAATTAATAGTATAAGCTAACTCGCGGACTTAATACTAGATCTTAGAGTCTCTTATAGCGCGTACTAATACTAACTATATAGCTAGTAGTAGAGAAAGTTAAATCGATATAATTCTACTATTACTACGAGATCTTTCTTTAGCGAGTTAATATTACTATTAATAAGTACGATACTAAGACCTAGATATATAATAAGCTAGAGGGCTTTAGCGTTATAAATAATATTTAGACTAATTAAGACTTTAACGATACTAGAATATCGCTTATAGACTTTATCCTAGACTAGATTAATACTAATTAGAGGCCTTCTAGACCTATCTATAAGATAGATAACTACTATAGCTATTTCTTCTATAGCGGATTTAATCTAGATACTAACTAACTATTAAAGATATTAAGTAAGG
>JAASFE010006017.1:629550-640214 GCA_013365205.1 Pseudocercospora cruenta
AGACGCGCTTCTTCTAAGCTAAACTAGCTAAGGTCTTAAGCTTATTATCCTCGTTATCGTCTATCTTACGCTAGGAAGAAGTTAGCTAGGCTAGGATAGGCTAAGGTAGGCTAGTCTACCTTTCTAATATAATTAGTACGAACTTACTTAGCTATAAAGGGGCTATCCTTAAATAGAATAGATATACCTATATATAAATAGAGGCTATCTTCTCTAGTAAAGGATACTTTCTCGCTATAAATAGGTTAATACGGGCTAAACTAGGCTAAACTAGGTAGCTTACTACTTAATTATATCGTAGAGCTCTATAGCGGCCTTTTATACGGCTTCGAGGGTACTAGCTTTAGCGTCTAAAGTAATAATAAGGAGGCGAGTAGTATTAAAGGCGTCGATAAGGGTCTTATAGGACTTTAGGAACTAGAAGGTATTAGAATAGGCTAGAATAGGCTAACCTAGGTATATTTACCTTATAATACTCGCTATTAGTCTAGCTATAGTAGGAATAGTACTTTATATAGAATTAAGGGCTATCTACGGCCTTATATTTATTAGTAGCGGGGTTAGCTATCTTATAAAAGTTCTAAATAAGTTAGAATAAGCTAAAATAGGATATTATAGGCTAGGACATACCTTAAGTTACATAACTATAGTAATATTAGTTAGGGTAATATAGTTAATATATAAGTTACTATTATAGGCGCTAGTATTAGCCTACTCCTTACGCTACTTAGCCGCTATAATATTAATTAGCGCGAATTAAGCTAAAATAAATTAAAATAAGCTAGAGGAGGTATATAATAGCGGTAGAGGGGACCTACTACGCTATATTAGTATATACTAGTCTAGAATAGGCTAGTATAAGTATTTCTACCTATACTACTAAATATAGTATTTCTTACTTACCTTATTTATTAGTATTATAGAAAGGAATTTAAATCTACGAAAGAACTACTCGTACCCCTTACTTCTATAATTAGTACTTAGATTTACGCTATACTTAAAAGTATAATAGCTAACTTTTTATATATAAAGGTAAGAAGTAAAGGTATAAATAAAGTTTCGATCTTAAGGATAATAATCCCTAAGAGGGGGGTATTTATAAGGACTTATATTTAGGATACTATATTCTAGCTATACTAAGCCTTAGGAGTACCTAGCTTAGCCTATCCTAGGCTATTCTAGCTTTTACCGCTCCTTCGTAACCTCTCTCTTTCCTACTTTATCGATTTAAGTATCTTATACTTAGGATAGTTTAGCCTACGTATTATAACCTACTCTTATATAAAGCTTAAGCGACTTTACGAATTTAAGTAAATTTTATAAATAACTTTATAATATAATAACTATATATCCGATTAACTTAATTCTTTTTTTAAAATATACTAAATAGGCTAGTTTCTTTATTAGGAAAAAAAATAAATTAATTATATTAGTAAAAGAGAATATACTAAGTAGTATTACCGAATTAGGCGGAATACTAAACTAAGCTTAGCGCTTTCCGGCTTTCTATATAGGCTCGAAGATATAGCTTAGTAATAGCTCTAGTATTCTAATAGTAATAAGAGCGAGTAGGTAATAACTATATAATAGTCGTATTAATATAATTTTTATATTAGATTATAGCGCTAATCTACCGCTTTCGAATAATCTAAAAAGTATATATAGAGATATATTATATAGTTCATAAGTACTAGTATAGCTTATCTAGTATATAATAGCTACGGAAGATTACTATATAATTATACCCTTTATCCTATTTCTATACTATAAACTATAGGAAACCTTTAAACTTCGACTACTAGTACTTCTTACTATACTTCGGTATTATATTTAAGTATAATCTAACCTAGTATTTAAATAAATAGAAGGTCTTCTTAATTAGATTATAATTAGGCGAATATAGCGGTAAGTATAGTAGAAGGATACCCTTCTACTAATATATTTCTTCTAAGTACTTCTTACTATATATACTATAGTTATCTATTATTAATACTAACCGTAGCGCTAGATATACCGCTATTCGAGGCAAGATACGACTCTTAATCTATAGTACGAAGTTAGTAGTCTTTATACTACCTTATTTAATAAAAGGCTCTAGAAGCTATCTATTAACGCTATACGCTAGTAGGAGGCTATATCGCTAACTATAGTATAGATGCTTAATATCTCGCGCCTTCCGACCTCTCGGTACCTATCCTCGAGTCCTTAATATAGTCCTATCGCTAATATACGTCTTATTATAATATACTAACTACTATAGCTATAATTTCTATATCCGTACCTTATATATTAATCTCGCGACTAGATTACGCTATTCTACGTATCGAGATAATATCTTATATATAAAGTCCTTACTCTTTAGAAGGCGCGAGATCGTAGCGATTAAGGACCTCTCGCTATAGCGATATAGTAGTAATAACTAAACCTCCTTATACTAATACGACGTCTACGATAATAACTTATCTACTACGAAGTTACGTATATACGGTAGTATTATACGCGGCCTGCCTACGTTCTTTAGCCTAACTATACCTCGCTTATAGAAATACTTTATCTTCTTCTAAATTAAGGTATACGACCCTCTATACTATCTAATTAATAATTCTACTACTTTAGGGCCTACCTAACCCTTCCTTAATAGGTGTTCTATAGTATTATAATCCTAGGTCGTAAGAGGTACTATAGTCGATAATATATACTAGAGGGTAGTACTAGTATAATATATAGTCGATTTTAGTAATAATAGGCGCGCTATATAGAGCTTAATTAGAGCTACAAAACAATACCTTAAATACGTCTATACTATAAGATTTAAGGCTTTAAAGAGTTAATAATATATTTAGATTGCTATGGACGGATTTACAAGGAAATTGGGTGGAGGGCGATCGGCGCCAGTCCCGACCAATTTGCAAGGGAGAATACTCCAATTACCATTTGGTTGGCTCACGACCTCCAACTCCTCCAGATCTCGAAGCTTGCACCATTCTGCCTTTCGTCAAACCAACAGAGGCGGCTACGCAGCAAAGGATTCAAATCTCTACGGAGCGTAAGTTTCGAGACACCACAAGTTTCACTTCACAATCAAACCCATATCGTCAGCGCCGTATCATTCAACGACAATTCTGCGTCTCTTATCCATCCTACTGCTCTCCCACTTCACAACAGCGGTGGTTCACTATTCCGGTTTCAACGGAAGACTCTGCAGCGGAATGCCGAGAGTGATTTACGAAGCTGTCAAACCAAATGAATGCCATACCGTCATCCCAAGCAACTTCGCACCTCCGATAGAATGTTTAAAAGCTTGGGAGGATCTTCCCAAAGGCGATTACATTGAACTTTATGTAGATTCGAAATGCGAACTTGTCACGAGCTGGAACTCTAGATTGAACCAGAGTGGGATTTGTCATGTGGTGGATTTTCGGAGTTTGAGGTATGTGACGGGGAATGGGACGACGGTATGTTTCTGGTGTTGGCCGGGGCGATTTTGACTGTGGCTGGCCGTCTTCGATAGATCGAGTGATGTTAGATCTGGAGTAGAGACGTGCGGATGAGGAGTTGGAAGAAGCAGAGATTCGAGATGGTCGTAAGGCTTGAGTGGCAGTGAGGCACGCAGGAATTTGAAGCAGGCAAAGAGCATCGCTACAGAAGATGAATGGCAGGAGAAGCGAGTACGCGTGTATAACATGGTTTGTCCGCTTCTTGTCATTCCTCGTCACCAGTGAATGACTTCCCTGGCAGCCGGTCCATCTCTTGCATGTTGTCCAGCCCGGAAAGGAAATGCGGTGTGAGAGGTGAGTGAGTCTTCAGCCGTCCATGCTTGCGCATTGCTCACCCACATCAGGAGACTCATCTACGTGTAGACTGGCTCAAGAAGGGCTGAAATGACATCGAAGAAGAGAATGAAGCGCATTGGATGGTGTGAGGCGTGTATTATGTGCGATGTGCTCACGCCGATGGGGACTTCACTCGCTATCTTCATTCAGACCCTGTGCTTCATTTAGCAAGGCTGACATCATACTGGTTATTTATGACCGCCTTGTCACTTGTCACAGCATCAGGCTCCCTGCGATTCTGGCTTTAACGTTTCCTGAGCACATCCTCAGCAGCCACAAAACGCATATTTCGGACGAGGAAGCCAGACCTGCCCTAGCAGCAATGTCTGCACAGGTAGCAGCTCTGCTGCCCTCAAACGCACCCACACATGGCAACGTCCTCTCAACACATTCTCCAACACCCTGTCACTCTAAGGTCCTCCCGAATCAAAAGACACAACAGAGAGCGGTCTGGAGTCCACACGCCAGCTGGCTCTACGCGACCTATCGCTTCTAGAACGGGAAGACCGTTCTCCGTGACAGAACCCAAACCAAACCGGAGGAATGAAGTGCGAACAGGCAATCAATCTCCGAGCCAAGGTAGACTACACACACACTGGCGTTACCATATCAAAATTCATCTTCCCGGCCATTCCAGACTGTTACAAGGCTGCAAGGTCACCAAATGACAATGACAGTGAAATCGGTAACTTTCCATCCAAGACCAAGCCAGGCGGCTAAGATCTTTTGTCGATGATCTTGACGCATACATAATGGACAAGACTGCGGGACAGGATCGGAGCTGGCAGATCCAGACTGAGCTTTCTTACAGTGCAAAAGCATGCATCCTCTATGGACCACAGGCTTATTCGAGGCACCCTGTCGAGATAAGAACAGAAGTCATTCAGGCCGCCAACTTCTTGAAGCGCCCGACAACCTTGCACGTGTCCAATGAGACTTTAAGTGCCGGCTCCTTTGGTATGTTGCTTTCGATACACGTTTGGCTTTGAGAACTCAACTGACTCGATCTACGCGCAGCCAACGAGCAATTACCTGCCATGCACACCTTCCGTTGGAGCGGAATCAGTGTTACCACAGCATCGGCCTGGTACACCACCGCGGAATCCGGCGAGGCGTCCTTTGCCCAGGACATCATGGACTTCCGCGTTGGACAGCGAATGTCTTACAGCTGTAGCGGTGTTTGGCCGGATGCATATCACGACCTCCGCTTTCGTCTACACATACAGGACGAACTCTTCCAGCACCTTCGAAGTCTATATCTTCCTCTGCAGCCCTGGCATGTGGAGCAGTGTGAGACAATTCTTACTCAGAGTTCCCATATCGCCAATGAGCCAGATCACACCCTCCGCAACTGCAGTCCCGTTTAGTGGCAGGAGTCCCGGAGAGCATACTTGTTGATTAGTGAACAATCACTAGTCAGCGGCTATAATCATAATCATAATCAGTGGCAGGTAGATAATTAGTAGTTATAGTCACATAATCACACAATCACAGGTTATATAGGCCTGCTATGCTTGGCAGCCGGTTAACCCTCGGATCCAGAGTGGGTCTATAGTGGGTCTGTATGTAAATAATAGAGAGAACATCTGATAGCTACTAGAGACAACAATACTAAGGAGGAACGAAGCATACGAGGTGTGTCAGTAAGGCAACAGGTTATTTGTTATAGATATGCTTACTTTCAGTGCCATTCTAGGTGTTGTCTAGTGATTGGTGATTATAGTCACTAATCACTAAATCGATAATCGTATTCATAGTTACAAGTGATTACAGTGACTGGTGATTATCCGTAGTCAGTAATCAACAACTATGCCGGAGAGGTAAGGAGGCGACGGCCAGTGAGACTCGGAACTCGTCCATATTTCTCCTGCAAGCTCTGGTGCGGCCGTCACGAGCGATTTGAGACACTTTCATTACCTACACCGGTCTGGGCGATGCTTGCTGCTGGACTTCTCTTGTACGAGGATTTTGTATACATTGCAGCGGTCTGTCAAAAGTCGACAGGCTATCCACACGCTCTGCAACTAAATGGAGGTCATGGCTGTGATCATGTCGAGTGTCTCGGCCTCTTTTGCGTGCATTTTGAGACGAAGAGCTTCAACGACTGCGCGAATCCTGTCATCATCGTATGAGAGATGATCTCAAAGCTCTCTGCAAATGCATTGCTGGACGAGAGACTGGAGAGCCTCGCGACCCGAAGAGAGCGAACAACCGATGGAGACCACGCTTGTAGAAATCATGCAGATTATTGAAGACAATGCAGAAGACTGCCGGCACTGCTGGCAATGCCCAGTCGAGGGCTGCGGCTTCGAAGGACCTTCCGAAGGCCTCATTGCAGCTATGAGACAGCATCTGGTCGACCACGGTCATGACAGGAGGGCCTCGCGCATTAAGATGGCTCGTTTACCGCCAATGAGCGTGTCCAGAAACACTTCAGAATTTCATTCTCCTACCAAATCGAAGGGGTGAAACGACATCGAAGAAGAGAGTGAAGCGCAACGGATCGTGTGAGGCGTGTATTATCTGCGGTGTGCTCACGCCGTGAGGACTTCACTCGTGCTCATTGGTCAGATTGAGGATTTCATCAATAGGTCAGCAAGGTCCAAAAGGACAGATCAGAGACTGCTTGCTTGAGGTGCATGATCGCCGTCCGCTCCAGCTACTTGAGAGGGGATTGATGGGCGGCTTGGAACGCCATCAGCCAGACTTCTTCGCTGACTCCTGCTGGCCGAGCAGACTGGCTGGTGACGGGCGGGACGCGGATTTCACTCTGTTGACCTGGAGGTAGCGGGGAGAGACGCTCCAGGATTTGCCTGGCCGGACTGGTCCGACATGATTCCTTGGAAAATTGGTACGCGTAGGTGGAGATCCGTGCGTGGGACAGCGTCGGAACGCTGGAGGTAGTCGTCCAGACTGTCTTCCCAGACACGGGTATGAATCACACTGTTTGGTGCAAAGTCCTTGTCTGCGTTGGGAATTGCTGCAGCCTTGATGTCCTCATCCTCTGGGACTGTCTTCAAAGATTCGCACAAGGCGACGTTGGCGTTGACGTTCTCTTCGCAGGATCGGCAAAGCTTTGTAAATTCGAACTTCAGTTGATGGTCAAGAAGCTCGAATAGAGGAGGCAGTGAAACGCGGCGGTGAAGGTGGTGAAGCCACTCCTACTTACGATCGTCATGGCGTTGGCCCTAGAATGCCTCTTGTCCCGAAATCGGCATGAAGTTGTAGAGCTTCATGGGCGTAAAGTCGGTCGGGATGGTTGTCCACTTGTCGGCGTCCCGAAGAATCTGACTGGCCTCGTCCTTCGGTACCGAGCTTCTTCGCGCGTTTGTAATCGAGAAGGAAGCCCTTCGGCACATCATCTAACGAACGGATCGAGCTGAGGAAGAACCACACTTTCACGATCTCAGCACTCACATAGCTGATGAAGGCACCATGGTCGGTTTCGAGGCTGCGGAAGCATAGTTGGTGATCGAGAAGGAGAAAGAGCTCTGGCAATGAAGCATGGCGATGTAAGTGGTCCAGCCACTCGGACTCGTGATCGTTGTAGCGGCATGTCCAGAAGACGTCTTGTTCGGAAATCGACATGAAGCATGGAGCGTGTGTTCTGTGACGCTGTCAGCACGAGCTTGGTGCTCATGTGTGCGACGCTTTTATCTGCATTGGCAAGGACTATAAGTTTTATCGCTAGAACCGAAAGGTGAGCACACACCTCTACTCACTTCCAGTGAACCCTCTCTCTTGTCCGGAATTTTATCTTGAGCTGAATCTGATATGGGCAGCCCAGGAGGATTCTAGTCACTGGAGAAGACGTAGGGATGAGGAGTGAGCAACAAGACCCTATCATCCATCGTCCCACTTCCACTTATGACCGTTGTAGCGGCGAGTCCAAAAAGCGTCTTGCTCGGAGACAGACATGAAGCTGTAGAGCTTCATTGGTTGAAAGTGATTTGGTATGGTGGTCCATTCATCCGCGAGACGCATGATATCCACAACGTCGTTCTTCGATCCCTTGAAGTGAGCCTGCTTACGGTTCTGGAAGCCATCACGCAGCCCCTTGGGGCCTCCGTCGTAGGAGTGGATCGGGCGGAGCGAATTCTTCACACTGTCGCACTTGTCGTTCAGAAGAGTCGCAAAAGCATCGTGGTCTGCTTCGAGGCTGGCATATACATCTGTGCTTGCCTGTTCACACGCTTGGCGCTCCGCGCGGTTCTCTCGAACACCGACTGGAGCATCTCTGAGGCGGACAAACTCGAGCGCCTTCTCTTCCATCGTCGCCAGCCAGTCATGCACCTCGACTTCTGAGTTCGTCGCTTGGCGCATGTAATTGCGCTTATCGGCGCCGCTGTAAGCGCAGGTGGCTTGTTGGTGGTCCTGGGAGCTTTCTCTAAGGCCGAATCGCTTCAGGTCGTGATTTCGTGGCTCCGGCTTTAGTAGTGCGAGTATGGTGATCGCAGTCGTGCCTTGATGGGTAGTATATTGCGTCTGCTCGCGGCCTTGTAGAGAGAGACCTTCCTGCTCGACCGTTTGCCAATGATCTCGCGGCGCAATGTATTCATATATCTTCTCGTTGTAGCGGGGCCCTCCTGATATAGCTAGTAATTCTGGTTGGCGGTTGAATAGTCTGTTGCGCGGGTTCTGAAGCGCGACTTGTCGAGACATGGTGCTTCTGATGATGGTGCGTGCTGCGGAAAGGTTGAAAGACGAGGCTCTTGATGTAGATTTTGGTGCTTCGCTGCTCCTAGTGTCGTGCCGTGATGGAAGTTTGACTGGCTCAGTGTTCCAGTCTTGATTGGATGTTTCTTTCTTGATGTGTTGAATGTTGTGCAGATCGTGCTTTCTTGGTTCAGGATTGCGTATTGTGAGGATGGTGATGGCAGTCGTGCCTTGGTGGGTGGTATGTGTCTTTTGGTCGCGGCGGAGAAGCAAGAGGCCTTCCTCCTCGACCGTGTGCTACCCGTCTCGGGGTACAATGTCCGCATAGGTCTCGATGTTGTAGCGCGGACCTCCCGGTATGACCGGCAATTTTGACTGGCGATTGAATAGTCTGTGGCAAGGGCGCTGGGGAGGTAAGAGAGCGAGTGTATCTGAGGCGATAACTATTGATCGATCTACTCACGTTGTCCATCTCTTCCTTGTTGTGAGAAGCACCTGGGACCGGCTGGCGAATGGATTGCTTCGACCTTGATGGTACCAAGGAGAGGCTTGAACCTCAACATCCGAATTGGTGACTGCGCGCATACAATCTCGGTCGCCGGCGCCTGCGTAATATTGTGTGGTGTCGCGATCTGTGCCCTGCTTGCCACAGGCCAAATCGTCTCATATCGAATGCCTTTGGCTCTGGATTGAAAAGTGCAAGTATGACAATCGCAATGGTAGCTGATGGTGGGTGCAATGCTTGTCTTCTCCGACGCCGCTCTTGAGTGGTACACCCTCGTCTGCGACTGAATGCCAATTATCCTTTGGTGCGAGAAAGCGGTATGTTTCCGAATTGTATCTTGGGTCTGCCGCGAGCGCCGGCATCTTGGCTTGAAGGTTCAGTAGACGATGTCGTGGGTTTCAGAAGGGGATTTCCGTAGGCATGGTGGCTTGACTGGACGCTTTCTTGCTCGAGCTTGTGTCGTGACTAGATGTTTGTTGAAGTTGTGTCGTAACTTAATTTCATGAGATAGTGGATGTAAGGTGGAAGGTGCTTCGCGTCTTGTCGGTATCTCAGTGCTCAGCCTTGACGGGATAGGTCTTCAGCCGTAGTGAGTGGAACTAGAAGACTGGCCATGGACGAGAAGTGAGAAGCGATTTGCTCACATCTGTCATCTCTCCATCAGGTTACAGGACTTTTGCGCACCTGACTGACACCTCTTTCGCATAGCGACGACCTCTGTAGCGAAGACAATGGGGATTTACGGGATCTTGTGACCTTGGCTCTCGGATTCGTTCTAGTCGAGAGGAGACTTATTAATGGAGTACGCTGGAATTTCAACTAGTGCGCTGGTCAGGTTCCTTGAAGATGCTCGGTTCTCCGATTCCTCGTTCGCGAAATGATACATTATCTGGTTATGTATTAGCTCGGGTTGCGTCAGTCAAAGTGAGAGAGCGAGTGGATGTGGGGGACACAAGTGATGATCGATCTGCTTACCTTGTGCATCTCAACCTCATTTTGAGGACCACTTGCGAAGAAGAGATACTTAGACTTCGATAAAGCTAAGGCGAGACGCAACTTGACCTCCTTTAGGAGCACAGATAGTCTCGTGAGCAACCCCATAGAAGGAACAACGCGGCGCCAGTGCCTCGGGGAGTGTTGAGAAGTCTGCAGAGACTCGATTTTGGAGCAGTCGTTGAGAACCAAGCTTTGAGCCTAGGCGCACAAGTTCATATCTCCTCTCACCCACCAAGCCGTTCACTCGGTCGCCAAGATACCACACTGTACAGTGTCAGCTCGGAAACGGCTTAAACCCAAGAAGTACTCACACTTGCAAAAGCCTCGACTTTCGTCTCACTATCCTTCACACCAGTATTGTAGTCACAACCATGATGCTCAACATCCTGTACACATTCATACGTCGCACTACTCTTTCCATCCTTACTCGTGATCTTAGCCTTCACATCCTGATAGTCGACGGTACCATTGACCTCTTTGCATCCTTCGAAAACGATATCGATATTTGCATAGCAATTGATCTTGGGACGACTGAGTTTTGTGAAGAGAGGAACATGGAGGAACTCGACAGGATGTCCTGATGATGGAGGAAGGTCGCAAATGTCGGGATTGACTTGAAGAGTGTGTGTGGGTCTATCACGTGCATGATGCCTTAGGCTGCAACTGCCGCACTT
>JAASFE010006017.1:650841-699860 GCA_013365205.1 Pseudocercospora cruenta
TTATATTACCTACTACTTAGTAATAGTATATAAGATATATAATCGATTTCCGCGCCTCTACCTATCTATAATCTATTATATTATCTATATAGACGTAGTTTATATTACTAATTCTAGCCTACTAAAGAAACGCTACTTTACCCTATTTATATACGCTAAGTTCGCCTATCGCTATAAATATTCTAATAGCCTAAAGTTAGATACTATAGTAGTAATTAAGGATTACTATATATACGTATATATATAGACTAGTTATTCGATCTCTATATATCGTCTAGATAGAGGGGATAAATATAGTAGTAATTGGCTCCTATAATAGGCTTATAATAATAGTATTATATTATAGGTTATAGTACTTTATTCTTCTATATAGAACGGCCTTACTAAAGTTAGTAACTATATTATCTATATAACCGCTCGGAAGATAATACTATAAGTAGATCTATTAAAGGCTCTATAACTATAAGCTATTACTACTACTATATAGATTATTAATATTACTCTAAACTAATCGCTTAATAGAGATAATCTATATACGGTTATTATAAAGGAGCTTAATTAGTTACGTAAGTAGCCTTAAATCTATTACTTATATATATATAGCTATATAGCTATTATCTACGACTATAGTATAACTCGTAGTAAGAAGTTTAATACCTATAGTAAACTTAGTAAGCTAGTTAGTTATACTAAGGACTTAGTAGACCCTAGTAAATATATAATCTACTTACCTAATAAATACTCTATTATTACCTCTAAGGATATTTAATTTATCGAGTTAGAAGATAATAAGTTGTCGCTTCTATAGGGTATTAATCTATATACTAATTTAGACAACTTATTAGAAAGCGACTTTATTAGTATTAAAGCTATTATACCTACCTTATTTAATATAATAATAAGTAAGGCTCTAATACCTATAGAAGCTACTAGAGTTATTTAGTAACTTCTAGCTTAGTAAGAGGCTCCTATAGAAGAACTTAATATACTACTAGTAGACGAGGTTATTAATCTACTACTAGTTAAGGATAATATATTAGACGTTTAGCTACTATTAAGTAATAAAGAAGGCTTCTAATCTACTAAAGAAGAGCCGGCTCCTACGTATAATCCGAATACTAAGAAGGATAAATCTAGCTAGTTACTAGAGTTTAAGCGATCTAATACTATAGGCGCTCGTACTATATACTTAACTTATAGTAATAAGTTAGCTCGTAAGCTATTATATAGATATCTCGCTAATACTAGAGTTAAGCGCTTAACTCGTCGATTACTAGCGAATATATCTATTACCTATATAAAGGGCTTTATAGCTACCTACTATATTACTAAGTAGAGTAATAACTCTAATAAGATTAATATTCCTATTCCGAAGAGCTTTAAGGAAGCTAAGGAATTACTATACTAGCTATAATAGAAGGAAGCCTATAAGACTAAATATAAGTTACTTATAGATAATATTACCTAGATATATATTTCTAAGCTAGAAGTATCTATAGGCTATAAGATTATCTACGATAGATAGATATTTACTATTAAGTACGATACTAATAGTAAGATTAGCCGTTTTAAGGCCTATTAAGTTATAAAGGGCTTTATTTAGTTAAGAGTAAGGATTATAATAAGACCTATACTACTATCGCTAAGCTATTAATTCTTCGAGCCCTATTTAGCCTTATTACTTATTATAATCTAGAAGCTTAGTAGTTTAATATTCTTACTACCTTCTTAAACGTAATAATTAGCGATAAGTATAAGATCTATATTAAATAGCTATACGGCTTTAAGGACTATAGTAGTAAGGGTATAGTTTATCTACTATAGAAGATACTATATAGCTTAAAGTAGTTACTTATACTATAGTACGAAGAGCTTTAGAAGTACTTAAAGAGCCTAAACTTTATCTCTATAATAAGCGATATATATATATATTTAAGTATACGCTTAGTAACTTAACTATTATTATTTATATAGATAATATAATTATTATCGCGTATTTAATAGCTACTTTATAAGTAGTTACTTAGCTATTAAAGGAGCGCTTTAGTATACGAGAACTTAGTAATCTTTACTACTATCTTAGTATATATATTATCCGTAATTATAAGGACTATACTATCTATATAGTATAGGATACCTATTTAAACTAGCTTAGTAAGAAGTACGATATATAGGGCTATATAGTATCTACTACTCTAATAGCTCTATACTATATTTAATCCGCTATTTAGTATATACCTAAAGCCTATTAGGTAAGTACTACCTTTAAGACTAAGTATTAAGAGGCAATTAGCGAGGCTCTATAGCTTATAATAATTACTCGACTAGATACCTATTATACTACTAGCTTATTATTATAAATTATTACTAATCTAATTAAGGAATACTATTACGCGCTTCTATAGCTTATTAAGTATCTAGTTAGTACTCTTAGCCGTAGTATACGCTTCTAAGATATATAGAATACTAATAAACTTAATCTCGCTAGTTACTATAATACCTTATAGGCTAATAATCTAGCTACTCGCTACTTTATAGATAGCTTCTATTTTACTCTCGCTAGTAGACTATTATTATATAAATTAGATTACTAGATATTAGTTACTCTATTATCTATAGAAGCTAAGTATATTTAATTAATAACTAGCGCTAAGGAAGCTATTACTCTAGCTCGGTTATTATAAGAGATTAGCTATAAGGGCTCTATTAAGCCTATTATATTATACGAAGATAATTAATTAGCTATTACTATTACTTAGTCTATAAGTATTAATAGCCGTACTTAGTATATAGATACTAGAGTTTATTATATCTATAAGAAGATCGCTAATAGTACTATTATTATTACTTAGATTAGTATATATAATTAGATTACTAATAGGTTTACTAAGCCGCTTAATAAGCTTAAGTATAGCCGCTTTATTAAATAATTAAACCTTATAGACTATAAGAGCGCTTTTAAGAATACTACTTAGCCTACTACTAAGTACTAAAGGGTCTAGTTAGAAAGGGATATTATATAGTTTAATTACTATTTATTTAATACCCCTTTGTTTGCTTTATTTACTTTATTGAATAGCTATATACACGCGATAAGGAGGTAACTTAAAGAGTATATGTGGGTCTATCACGTGCATGATGCCTTAGGCTGCAACTGCCGCACTTCTTCTTCCGACTTCTCGTAGATAGTCTCTCTCGAATACATCAGTTACATTCAAGTGATTGGTGGAGACGAGATTGGCTTCGGAGCACCAGTTGCGGGAGTAGATCCAGGCGTCGATTTCGGTTGTGCCGTCAGGGAGGCTGCGAAGCAGTGTTAGCGAATGCTGTAGTCGACCTGTGTGTTCGCACACCACGTGTGTTGCCTCTTTCGTTTTCTGATTCCGAGTTAGCCGAACGCAGCCCTCAGCACTTGCTAGAAATAGTGCCGCTGAACTAGGCTGTTGAATCAAAGCAGAAGTACTTCGATACACCCTGGCGCACAAGGTCAGCGCATATGCAAATGTGCTTGGGACCGATAATTCTCGAGCTCGTCTGGAGAAATGTTAATACATTGTGATGCAGGTGCTCTTGCAGATGACTTTTATGCTGAGATGCCAATATTTTTGCCAATGCTGATGCTAATGCTGACGCGACGCGTGTAAAGAGATCATTTCGCCATGAGCTTTGGAAGTAGTTCGACCTCCGTGAAATTCCAGATTGGATACGATGCAGCCTTGATCATCGAGAAGCCGTTCCACCAGGTATTGCGATGTCCCTGCAACGACAGCCACTCTCGATAGAATCCATTTGCTACCTCTTGACTGGACACCGTAAGATGGAAGGGATTGTGCGAGTTGCATTCTATCACTTTTGTGGGCGGGCTAGGATCCGGTAGCCCTAAGCCTTTGCGAAGCCTGGCTACCGTTGCAATGATCTGCTCTTCGACTTGTTCTATGGTGAATGGTGTGGTGCTGCCAAAGTAGGCTTGGAACGTGCCAGGAATTGCAGCAGTATTCTGTATAGTGTAGACAGAAGGAAGCGCAGCAAGGCCGAATGGTGCCGTCGGATCAATGTTATTAAACGTTACGTTAGTCGGTAGTCCAGTGTTCGTAACGATGGCATTCCAGTAATAGCTGTTGTTGAAACGAGCGTAGAGCGCCATCTCCTGCTGATCGAGATCAAGAAATCCTAGATTCTCGAGCTTGGGTGGTACAGTCATGACCAATTTTGATCCTTTGATGAGCTTAGGTCCCGAAGGGGTGGTCACAGATACCTCGACACAGTCCCCTGTTCGAACGATCTTGTCTACGCATGTATCCAGAAAGACGTTGTCTGCAAGTTCGTCCCGTACCTTGTTGTATAACGCTTGCGTGTTGCCTTTGGCGCTGACAAGGAACGGTGCGTCGAGAAGAGCCCGAGCTTGGTGTATGTCGAATGACTTGAAGATGTATATTGCTGGTAGGGCTAAAATGTTGCCCTGTCCTTGACCAAAGTTGGCTGCAAACTGGGCTACGAGTGGCAAATTGTGCTTCTGAACGTACTCCCCGAACGGCCTCAGCAACTCCTCGGGCACTGGATATGGAGGGTCGAAAGTCGAAATCAGGCCAGGATATTGCTGAAGGGCAGCAATCCAGGTTGTGAGATTGCTAGCAACAGCTTGTGGGTCTAGTTGGGTTGCTGCTGCTGGAAGAACCGTCCCGGACCTAAAGTCAGCAGCTCTAGCACCGGCTCCAACCTGTCCCGGAAGCTGAATGAGAGGTTCGCCATAATGGTTCCAGAAGTTCGTCACTGCGGAGATATTTGCCCATACAACGACACCATAGTCGGTCGTCGCGCCAGTCGCAGGGTCAGTGTAGGTATTAACGTGACCTGTGGTCACAATGTTAGCTTGATCACAGGAATTTACGGTACCTTCATACCTCCAAGTCGATTTTGTTTCTCAATCAACGCTACCGAAACTCCCTTTTGAAACAGCCTTGCCGCGGTATAAGCACCACTTCCGCCACCACCAATGACGATCACGTCGCGTTCCAACGTTTCCACATTCGAAGCATGGCCAAAGATGGCAAGAGCGGCCACAGAGAAGAAAGTCCTGCGAACAAGGCTGGCAAACATCTCGACGTCTGATCAGGCTTCAAATAGCCGGTACCAGGTTGAACACAGAGACGTTCGCGGATGCGGACGTGAGCGAGGCTTAATATATGTTAACTCCATCACTACCAGTCTCTCGACCGGCAATCTCTTTCCGTGCTTCGCATTGCTAGGGCGTCATGCATTATGCTCCAGCATGGCTATAATTAGCAGAAAAGACGGCTAGGTTCCAATAGTTCAGCATGGCATTCGGGGAGCCCTGTAAACTCTGAAGTGGCTCGCAAAGCATCTTCGCACTCTGCTCAGGCCTTGACCTAACGTTTTTAATATTCAGGCCGCTTTGGAGTATCGCCTAGGACATCTAGGGCTCGAGACGGCACCAAGAAAGCAGAAACATCCAGCTCATACAGTGCGCGCGCAAGCTTGTTCCTGGGACCTTTTGCCTGCCTGTGCTCCTTGCTAATCATGCGCAGGTTTCGAATGTTTTAGACGTGATGGCACATGGCATACCCGATTCCGCTTCCGCGCTAAGGTCCTGGGCGATGAAAGAAGCCGGACATGGTTCTTCGACCGAACGCTCTGAGCCTGGTCGCAAGTAAGCACTTGTCTTCTGCAATTTCGATGATGGGTGATGTGGTGAGGGAGGCACGGTTGATGACAGTCTGGCTTCGACATTGGATTTCGCATCTCGGGTCGTACCGCGAGCTCATTGTACAGTATGCTAAGGCCGTTCACTCATTATCTTGTCTATCATATATCATTAATGCTACAATTCTGCACATCCGCGCCTGCTATGTGGCAGATCTACTCCCGCACATTTGAGACCAAAGAATCCGAGGCGAAAGCCGGTCTTGTGAACGCCATTTGAGAAACGCCTGAGCATCGCTCACGAATCCGCTTTCCATAATCAATGTAGCCAGACACCACAGATAGCAAGAGCAGAATGCCACGCACCCGAGAATCATGTTGGCCACGATCCACAGATCCGGCTTACTTGCGGGAGCTGGAATGAAAGCTTCCACAACGTGCCATACCGCAATCGCCGCATAGGCCGACAGATGGATGTACTTTGACAACCGCGATGGACCGCCATGCTCAGACGCCTTCTGGTAAATCTTGAAGCTGAACGGAGGCAGATCCATTGCGTATATCCAGACTCCTAACACAGGCAGATATGCCACTTGTAGGTCGTCCTTGATCAGCAGATGGTATAATGTCCACGACGCCACGATGTTCGCGAAGCCAATCCAAGCTCTTGTCGCCGCTTTCACGCCTTGCTCGCTTGCCAACAGAGCCGTCATCGGAACGAGTGGCAGAAGCACATTCTTCTCGTGCACCTGGTATGAGCATAAAAAGAAGCCCCACGCGCAGGTCGTGAAGGCGAGCGTGACTAGCGACTTTCGTGGTCGGAAGAAGATTACTAGACACGGCGGGAGGATGAGAAGCATAGTCAGCGCCAAAGCGGCCAGACTGAGCGTTTCGGGAGAGTGGTGTTTCGCCAACTTGTAGACGCCGGAAAAGTGAATAGAGCACCAGATGTTCGCTACTTTGTCCTCAAACAGACCTCGGGAGAACGGGAATATCCTGTGCACTGATTGCGCAATCTGATTTGCAAAGGGCAGGAATTCGGACGGGGGCACCCCAAATAGTGACAGAAGTTGAGAGCCACCGGTAGTCGCAGAGGGCAGAGGCAAATTTTGGGCAATATCATACCAGGTGCCAAAGAGAAGTGGCGCATAGAGCGCAGCGAATGAGCATGCTGTGACTGTAGCAATGGCCAAAAGTCGGAACGGACGTACTGTTGGGACAAAGCAAGTTCCGGCCAAATACGCTGCGACAGCTGGCGCATAGAAGAGCGCCATCTGCTTGAAGCCGAGAGCCCCAACGAAGAAAACGCATCCAGCAAGGTGATAATCTGCCAGCAGGCTGCCCATTGCTGCCAGAAAGAGACCAAGCATAACCGTGTTGTACTGGAAGTGTCCATGATCGACCAAGATTATTGCTGGCTGCAAAAGCAACGCAGCCAATGCGATCTGAGTATGCCGGGCTGACATCTTGCCAGCGCGAAACTTGCTGAGTTGCGAAATCGCGAGATATACCGCCGGGACGAAGATGAGAAGCTCCGAAGCGAACACAGTGATCCGCATGAAAAACTTTAGTCCAGCTTCCTCGCAACCTCTTGAAGTGTACAGATCGAACCAGCTTGGATGGATCAGAGTCCCTATCTTTCCCAGAATCCAGCTATGATATGCAGTCAACGGCGGATAGTCAAGCCGCCACCATTCGGGATCGTGGAAATACCATTGAGATACAGGTAATCGAGTGGTAATTTCCATCCAGTGCCTCTGGGCCTCAAAGTCACCATACATTGGTGGTTTCCCTTGACCAGAATGGCCCAAACAAGCGGCAAATATTCGAAGGAAGAAGCCCACCACGAGAAACTTGCTGATTGAAGTCCATCGACTCGCAGACTGAGGTCGCTGCGCAGTATTTGCCAATTGCGAGTATGTTGCTTTTCGCCTTGCTTTAGGTGTGTGCGATCTGGTGGAGCGATCAAGAGCTCCGATTTGCCCCATTTCGATATAATTGTCTGGGTTGCAGACTGTGGAAGATGTTCTGCACCGCGTCAAGGTGGGCGATGGTCCTCAAGGCAAAGTCAAGGACACGCGGTGCTCTAACACGTGCGAAACCGCTGTTCTGCACCCAAGACCCGTAGCGAAAGCATCTTAACGAAATCCAGTATATCTTACCATGGCGCTGGCGAGACCACAATCTTTGCCATGGATCCTAGACGAGGCATTTGCGATCATGTGAATATCCAGCTCACGATCCTTGGCAAAGCTGGCGTGCATACACTCGCGAGCTACGAGACATGGTAAAGCTACACATTCCAAGCCATGGTATATGAGAATGTTTTGAACGCCGGTCCAAATGTACATCTCGCCTTACGCCACCGCGGTCCCCGACAGCTGGAGAGTTGGGAGGCTGAACGCCATTCTGGGAAAGCAGGCTCACGAGTGATGCGCCACGGAATATACTTTTTGGCATTCTGGAAGTATAGACACTTACCGAATTCGGACTTTGGACGCAAAGTCATCCGGACGCCACAACCGCAAAAGAGCACTGGCAACTTGAGACGAATACGCTAATGCACCTCCCACATGGCTGCCCAGAGCTCTTTGACTTTCTGGACTGCAGCTGGACGCAAGCCAGTCACGACCTCATGAGAATTCTACTCCCGGTGTCAGCGAATGCATGACTACCGGCGACCAAGATATTGTAAGTCTGTCAATAGTAAGAGAGTCCCCAGCACGCCAGCTTTTCCAGCACCCATTCAATTTTCTCAAGACCCATCGATCACAATGTCGACACGATCAGTAAATGTGTTTGCACTCTTCGCTATCCTCTTCTCGGTTGCATGCATAGCATCAGCACCACAATCGATACCTGAGCGAGACTACAATGATGGCATCGCGTCCAAAGTCGGCTGTGGAGCAGTGAACTTCGTGCTCACAACATATCTTCCCAAACCTCATGCAACAGCATTCTGCGATGCGTACATGCAGATTCCAATGAGGACACAAAGTCCCTCTGAGGATACACTGTAAGGATCAACGATCAGTCCGTTGAAGAAAGGCTCCTTACATCTCTCTAGATCAGCTACATCGACCAACGACCAAGCACAACCCACATCAACGAAGCGAGCATATAGGAAAGCTTCGATACCCGAGTTCGACTGGCTACGAGAAAGACAAAGTCAAGAATCTACCAGATCAACAATTTTGAAAGGAGCTTGCAGTTGTCTTTCACAGCCAGATTCAGAAGAGACAGCAGTCATCACAGTCACAAAGACAACAATTTCGGAGAAGAAGCAGCCTGCAGAGCCAGCTTCCCTCCAGCAAATTGCACATCAACTCCATCTCGCTTCAGCAATCGCCATAGAATCAGGACTTAGTCGAGCCAACGTCTCTCTCGAGTCGCTCGAGATGGGAAGTGTACCTCAAGCTGTCATTACTGCTAGACCAGTACAGGTACGACCAAGCGAAAGGGAAAGGGCTTGGAGACATGTATCAAAACAACTTGCAGTAGCATCTATGATCACACACGATGATGCTCCAAGCAATGTCTCGATGAAATCGACGGATATGCATATGGGAAGACTTGGTTTGCTGAAGCTGCTGGAAGCAAGTAAGAGGCTGCTTTGATGGAAACGAAACCTTTATGACTTCAAGATGTAACTAGAATGTTCAATGATACCCATGATTACTTCACACTTAACATCACTACTATAAGGGCTTCGCTGTTCAGACTGCACCGACCTTACTATGCTACCTGCACACGGTCTGGCATTGAAGCTGCACGGCTCGAGCTACTCTTTTGACTGAACAACTTGCACAGTCATGGCTAATCAGCTTGCACGGCTTTCACTCCTCATCCTGTACATATCTGGCTACCCCATCTGCACGGCTTTCGCTATTCGAAGTGCACGGCTTTCACTAGTAAGTGACCCGCACGGCTTGGGCAATCAAGCCTGTACGGAGTCAACTAACTTGACTGCGCTACTCCAGCTACTCAAACTGCACGTCTCTGGCTATTCATCGACTGAACGACCTGCACAGCTTCGACTAACCATTCTGCAAGCATTCGGCTGTTTAGACTGCACGGCTTTGGTCAATCATCCTGCACGACGCTGGCTATTGAAACTGTGCATCGCTTGCCATTCGAAATGCACGGCTCTGGCTAATCGATCCGCACAATTTTGACTATCCGACCTGCACGGAAATAGATGGTATCGTGGTTGAACTTTGCAATTCGCGTTTCATTGAAGGAAGACACGCTTTCTATGGTATATCGCTTAAATATCAAAACGGCCAAATCGTACAAGTCATGCTCATGCTCATTTCTCATCGCTCGCAATCGTCACAGTATAGCTCTTGCTCTTCGGCCGCGTCCGTATTGTCGAGCCCCCATGAGCGAATCTTTGCAATCGAGCGGGACCGAATACTGTCATCGGTTGATCGCTCTCCTCCTTGTAAAGGGCGTTAGATGCTTTATCTATCGCTCTGTGTGCTTCCTCAATGATGTTGGCGAATACGCTTGCGTCTGGGGCGTGGACATCGTCGTCTACCGGTGTATACGTCAAGTCACGCTTGTAGGACTTGGTGGCCGTCTTGTTGACAGGTTTGGCGATGCAACAGCAGAAGAGCTTGACATCTTTGTCGACCCAGGATGATAGCTTACTGTACGTACTAGTAAGCATGTCAGCTACTGACACGAGGATATTGTTCGTTAGAAAATGCTTACCTGTTCTTCTTGTACGTGCCGTTGGCGACCTTAGCACACAATTGCTGTGCTAGTGGCACGGTACTGAACGGTGCCAAGAACTGTCTGAGAAGAGCCGGACATGTCGCTGGACACGATGCTGGGATTGTGCCATTGTTTGGAGTTGTCCCATTTGTCGGGGTCGTGGTATTCGTACCGTTCTTGGGGGGCGTTGGGGTTGTTCCATTGATTGGTGTCGTGGTGTTCGTCGGAAGTGTACAATTTGCCGGACGTGTCCCATTCACAGACATAGTGCAGTTCGTTGTCGAGTTTGTGCCATTCACCGGCAGAGTGCAGTTCGCGGGCAGAGTACCGTTGACCGATAGCGTGCAATTCGTGGAGTTCGTACCGTTCTTACCAGGTATGGGCAGGACTGGAATAGGCAGAGTGCTGTTGGTGCCATTTGTGGGCAGAGTGCAGTTCGTTGGCAACGTTCCATTCACCGGCAGCGTGCAATTTGTCGAGTTCGTACCATTCTTGCCAGGTATGGGCAGGACTGGAATAGGCAAAGTGCTGTTGGTGCCATTTGTGGGCAGAGTGCTATTCGTAGTACAGTTCAGGGACAGCAAGCCGGTACAAGTGCCATTCGTCGGCTTCGTGCTGTTGGTTGAGTTCGTCTGGTTGCTTGGTGGAATGATGACAGGAATGGTCACATTGGTCTGGTTGTTCGGCGGAGTGACGACCGGAGTTGTCACATTAGTTTGATTGTTCGGTGGAGTGACCACAGGCACCGTGACGTTCGTCTGGTTGTTTGGCGGCGTGACCACAGGCACCGTGACATTGGTTTGGTTGTTTGGCGGCGTGACAACGGGTATAGTGACATTCGTCTGATTATTTGGAGGCGTGACGACGGGCACCGTAACGTTAGTCTGGTTGTTCGGCGGCGTAACGATGGGCACGGTAACGTTCGTCTGATTATTGGGCGGAGTTACCACAGGAGTTGTCACATTGGTCTGGTTGTTTGGAGGTGTGACGACGGGCACCGTAACGTTCGTCTGATTGTTTGGCGGAGTAACTACCGGAGTCGTAACGTTCGTCTGGTTGTTAGGCGGTGTGACTATCGTTGTATTGGTTTGGTTGTTCGGCAGAGTCACCACAGGAGTTGTTACGTTCGTCTGATTATTTGGCACAGTGACATTCGTCTGGTTGTTCGGTGGAGTGATCACCGGCGGAATCGTTGTATTGGTTTGGTTGTTCGGCAGAGTCACCACAGGAGTTGTTACGTTCGTCTGATTATTTGGCACAGTGACATTTGTCTGGTTGTTCGGTGGAGTGATCACCGGCGGAATTGTTGTGTTGGTTTGGTTGTTCGGCAGAGTCACCACAGGAGTTGTTACGTTCGTCTGATTATTTGGTGGAGTAACCACAGGCGGAATCGTCGTATTGGTTTGATTGTTCGGCACAGTAACATTGGTCTGGTTGTTTGGCGTAGTGATCACAGGCGGCGCGGTGACATTGGTCTGGTTATTCGCCGGAGGATTGACCACAGGTGGCGTAGTAGTGCTGTTGGTCGAATTCGTCTGATTGTTTGGAGTAGTGATCACTGGGGTCGTTGGCGTTGTGGTGTTCGTTGAGTTGCTACTCGGAAATGTAACAGGTCCATTCGACGTAGTAGTGTTGTTTGTGGTGCCATTCGTGGTAGTCTGACGCTTCTCCAGCTCGTTCTCGGCCAGAGATTCTGCTACCGTCGCCGCCGCAGCCTCTGCCTCTCTTCTCGCGATGACCTCTGCATCCCATGCGTCCTCATCGAGATCCGCAAAGGCATCAGGCTCAGGTAGAGCAATGGCTTCAGCTTCTGGTGCAGCTTCTGGGACAGCGAGTGGTGCTGCTTCTGGTGTGGGTATCGCTCCTACTAGGAGTGCACACCCAAAGAAGGGTAGGAGGGTAGAGAGACGCATGATGAAGGTCAAAAGCGTGACCTATGGAGGAGGGAGGGAAATGACAGAATGGTAGTGATCGTCGAAGAGAAGGGTATGTCTCACTTATGAGGATGTGTTCTCATGCTTCGGCCTTCTTCGAATGGCTCAGTGGCCAAGGGGGAGATGCAGGATTCGATCAAGATGGTCGATGCTGAGAGTCCTAGTGCACCAGAGGCCTCGCATACGCCGTCTTCGCCTCAGTGAGGTGGAGTGTCATTCCAAGACCAGCCATGCTGGTATGGTCTTGGTCCGCTTCAGACGCCATGTTGGACATTGCTTGCCTACATTTGCCCTTCTGGGCTGGTATGAGTCGGCTTGGCCGACATGAAGACTTGTGCGAAGTCAGCCATAGCCAGCACGGTGGTACGTCCGACATCCTGAATCGTGACTGTGATGCTTCACGACATTCTATCATTCGTCAGATCTTGAAGGCCGAGTATGCATATAGGCGCCACAGTAAACCCAAGAAACCAGATGTGTTCCAGAAGCAAGCCTCTTTTGACCAGCGGAGCTGAACGTGCACGCATATGCTGTCGGGCTTCAGTATATGGCATGGACACCGACTAGAAAGTTGATATTATGCATGTCGAGCTGTCAAACCCAGATGCTGGATCTGACACTAATGCAGGTACGCCACAGCCACGTCTAGAGACTCGGGCAAGAATTGTCGAAGCGGAGAAGAGCGACCCACTTCCACGTGCGCTTTGGCACCTATTCTCTTTCTGGACGCGGCGTTCAAACTATCTGGAGCTATAATCCTTTCCGACTACCGCTTTCGCTATGTGTGCGGGTGGTGTGATCTTTTTGGCTTCCAGAAAACCACGTGCTGCGATCTCAGACTTGTGGCTGACTAGCACTGTCGGAGTGCCCATGCAGTTTCTTGTCTGCGTCTCCTTCACATCCGGAGTCAGACCCGTACCATACGTGCACTGTTTCGGCTGTAAACTTTGGCAATAATCACGCCATACATTGGACGCAACACTTGTGGCTGCTGATTTCACTGAGCTCTCAAGAATTCGAAAACTTGTTCTAGCCCAGCCACTATGTTGATACGTCTCATGGAACACCGTCCAGATGTCAAGCCGCGACGTGTAGATTGCAGGCTTGACTGCTTCTGGGACTTGCACAAGGCGAAGAAGTATTTCCCCTCCGGGTGAGATGAAAACATGCTTTCATAGCACAGATGGCTTGCTGGTATTGAATCGCTGCAATAATCTTGATGACACTGAAATCAAAGCCCGACTTCTCTAGGCACGTCTCTATCATGCCCATCGGGGAACGGCAGATTGGCTGCCTCAAAAAAGCGTTTTGTACACGAAGGATTCCAAGCAATGTTCTCCTCCGGATTGCATATGCATTTGTTCTTCAGTCGTTTGGCCGCAGACCTTGGACAGTGCAGTATCGGTTCGTGTCGATATCCAATATCGTCAAAGAAGTGTATTTCCCCCTTCTTGAGCGTGAGAGCGGCTGCGATAGTATGGATAGAAGCATCACCCCATCGCTCGTAGAAGAAACCTCCAATCTTGTCGAGATAGTTGAAGAAATCGCTGTATGCTTCGCTGCGATACCAATCGAGACTGGCAATTTCGAAATTGGACCAGAAGTGGCAAAAGCTCCAGTTCTCGCCACCATCTTCAGATAAAAATCCCATATGATTATCTTCCACAATGTGTTGAGGGTACGCTTTCATGAAGTCTTTGACATGACTCCATAGACTTGGCACAGTCTTCTTCAGCTCGTTAATCGAAATTACGAATCCGTACTTCTTTCCATTCTCCGCCATCAAGCGGAAGGGATCGTAGTCGATGTCGCAGAAGAGCTGTATGGATGGCTCTACTCTCCAATACCACTCGTAGTCCAGAACAAGTGGATGTCTGTAGAAAAATCCCGATTGATAGCGACACATGTGCCTATATGAGGCTGAATCGCCGTATGTGAGGTCTGCCATTTGCTGTCTTGTTTCTTGTGCTTTGGTCTGATTGATGAAAGATGGAAATCCCCAGTGTTCCGCATCTATCTTGCCAAATTTTGCGCGACCTGATGTGAATGCTGTCGCAGTTGTAATGAATTCTTCCGTGAAATCTTCGTCATTTAAGAAGACCCAATCGTAGTTCCAATTTCGATTGAAACGATCTTCTACGTCTCGAATGCTTTGCAACATTCCAGAAAGCTCGCTATTGCGCACTAGCGAGACAAACGTAGCATTCATACGTTCCCGCCCAGAGCTGGGTTGGAGAACGATTTGCTCTGCCGGCTTTGGCGATATTGGCTCATGTTGAGGAGCTTTGCCAATAATGTGATCTGCATCTTCCGCTCTCAAATTCCATATTCTTCCGAAACGACTCAACTCGCTCGAAGTCCCGTCCGTCGATGACCACGCCAACGAGATGTACGTCTGAAAAATGCAGAATGCTATGGTGAACAGCAGTAGGGCACGAAGGGCGGATCGTTGCGGGCAAATATTCATGATGTTTGTGGTATTGTCGCGAATCTTGAGAGAGATGCGAAGTGCAACAGCATCAACAGATGCAATGTCCAATCCTCAGGTACATTCCCGCCGTCGTGGAAAATGTTTGCAGTCTCGCGTCTCGACGCGATGTGATCTGAGCTCAAGCTCTCTCTGTGTAAGTTCAGCCTCGCATGCGCTGAAAATCCTTGGCAGAAATCAGACCCTGGCCGGCGGTCCAGATCTGCCGCTGTCTCTCGGCTAGAACTGGTAGCCGGATGAAGGCGATCGAGTCGCGCGTGTTGCGCCAATTTTTAGTACCTTCACATGGTTGGCTCCACAAGTCATGTATGCATCGTGAGACTTGCCCTACGGACATCTACGTGTGTTGGCCAGCATATGGCTGAGGGAAGGCGTTCTCAGCATAGCTAGGCAGTCAGAGCGTGGCCAACCCCAGCTCAAGCTGTACGCTACACCCTCGTAGCCCAGAAATTATGACTGCTGAATACGAGACGCGAAGTCGGCCTCGCTGTCGATACTGTCTGAACATTCTTTTGATCTTGGTTCTCGAGATAGTCGTGTGCTTTCATGTCCTGGCATCGATCCATTCGCCGGCTGCAGACTCCTCGCCAACACTCGAGGTACACTCCACAGCTAAATTGACTGGACATCAGGAATCGAAAGACTCTAGATCCCAGCTTGCTCTTGATGACATAGTACTGGTCATCAAGACTGGCGCGACGGAATTACTGCAAAAACTACCAGTCCACTTTGAGACGACTTTGAAGCGCTGGCCGTATGTCGTGCTTCTCTCAGACTTTGCAGAAGAAGTGGATGGCCATCAGATTCGCGATGCCCTAGACATAGTGAGCGAGGATATTCGACAAGAGAGCTCAGCTTTTGAGCTCTGGCGACGACTCAAACAGAGTGGAAGAGGTGCTTTGGTCGCATCCGATATTGAGAGTGGAGAACAGATCCAGTGGGTTGCCACAGCGGAAAGCGACAGGCAAGCAGGATGGCATCTGGCTAGATTCATGAACCTCCCGATGGCTGTGAAGGCCCAGGAATACAGAGCCAACGCCAAATGGTATGTGTTCATTGACGCAGACACATTCATTTCGTGGTCGAACACTTTAAGAATGCTCAAATACCTCGACCATACCAAACCACATTACCTTGGCTCGCAGGTAGCGATGGGGGCTGGCCAGTTCTTCGCGCATGGCGGTTCAGGATATGCGCTATCCCGGGCAGCGCTTTCTGCAGTTGTCGATAGATATCTCTCTGAGCGAGGACTGTGGGACAGAATTGCGGATGAGGGCGAATTCGGCGAAGTTCCACTTGCGCTCGCGTTGATGAACTCCAGCATCCCTTTGACTTGGACTTACCCGCTGTTCCAAGGTGAAAAGCCGCTCGACATGAACTTCGCAGGCTTCAAGCACGGGCGGAATTTGTGGTGCTATCCGGCCGTCACTTATCACCACACCAGTCGCGAGGAAATCATCGATTTGGCGGAAATTGAGGATGCTTGGAATGGCGAGCGAAGAAATGCCAAGCCCTTCCGTCATAGCGATGTGTTCAGAAGATGGGCGCTGCCTCTGCTGCACAGAAGTGGCGAAGACTGGGACAATCTTTCGCACGAGCTCGTGGAAGGTGTCGAAGGTTCGAGAGAGTGCCGAGAGACGTGTTCCAAGAGCGAGGGTTGTCTTCAATGGTCCTTTGGCGTCGGACAATGCAGAGTAGGCAGTGGTCATCCAAGAGTGGGAGTTTCGAGACCCGGATACAGCTCTGGGTGGAATTTGGACCGAATAGAAGAGCTCGTGAAAGCTCTAGATCGCCGGTGTGAGGACGGTATATTTGTATGATAGTGTATTAAAGAGGAATTTGTTGCGCCTGCTCAGACACCTTCGTGTTTTGTGGCCATATTTTTCATGCATCAATCAGCTCCCGAGCCAGCGGTGTCTTGACCACGGTCGCTTGACAACCGGTGCCATCCCGCTTGCCATACAGTGAGATTCTCCGGAAGCCTTGTGCATCACAAATATGGCTTTCTTACAGAACAGTGAAAGTGCATAACATCGATCTTGGTGTTGATGATGATGATGATGCTGCAAAGGAGACAGGAGAGACATTTCACGTGGGTTAGGGTTCAAGCTGCGCTGATCCCTGCTCGCCGCCAAGCTTCCGCGCCAGGTGTTGTCTACTGAGCTTCGCAATAGCTGTCGTATGCATACCATTGAATTGCAGGATCTAATGGCAACAGCACATTGAGCGCACACTCTTTCTCCTCGACATTCCGCTCAACATGGCCGCCGCCGACACTGCGTCGCCAGTTCCGGGCGCAGATTTCTTCTTCAAGGGCGAGTCTGGCCGCAACACCAGGGGCCTGCTCCGTCTCATCATCCTTTGCACCATTGCAGCAGCAGCAATAGCCGCGCGACTGTTCTCCGTCATCAGATTTGAATCGATCATTCACGAGTGTCAGTATACATCCTGAGGAGAACGTGGGGAAAAGGGCAACATGAAGCTGACACCTCGAACAGTCGATCCATGGTTCAACTTTCGAGCAACGAAATACCTCGTAGCCAATGGCTTCTATAAATTCTGGGATTGGTTCGACGACAGTAAGAAAGGTAACACACTGGTACAATTGGAGATATGCTGATTGAAATAATACAGGAACATGGCATCCTCTTGGACGTGTCACAGGTGGCACGCTCTACCCAGGCCTCATGGTGACCTCCGGCGCCATCTACCATCTCCTACGATTCCTTACCCTCCCTGTCGATATCCGCAACATCTGTGTGCTCCTCGCGCCGGCATTTTCGGGCCTCACCGCATTCGCCAGCTACCTGCTTACCGCCGAGATGAGTGACAGTCCATCTGCCGGTCTGCTTGCAGCTGCTTTCATGGGCATCGCACCAGGATACATCAGCAGAAGTGTTGCTGGATCATACGATAACGAGGCTATCGCCATCTTCCTCCTTGTCTTCACTTTCTATCTGTGGATCAAGGCAGTAAAAGTGGGAAGCATCATGTGGGGAGGCCTCTGCGCTCTTTTCTACGGATACATGGTCAGCGCATGGGGAGGTTACGTCTTTATCACGAACCTGCTACCACTGCATGCTTTCGTGCTGATCTGTATGGGACGCTTCAGCCCTCGCCTGTACGTCAGCTATACGACCTGGTACGCTCTCGGAACGCTGGCCAGCATGCAGATTCCTTTCGTTGGATTCTTGCCAGTAAGAAGCAGCGATCATATGGCAGCTCTGGGTGTCTTCGGCCTTGTCCAGCTGGTTGGCATTGCTGAGTGGATCCGACCTCAGCTCAAGTCCCAGCAGTTCCAGACTCTGCTACTCACCTCGGTCCTGGTCATCTTCTTGGTCGCATTTGGTGGTCTTGTGCTACTCACTGTCTCTGGAGTCATCGCGCCATGGAGTGGACGATTCTACTCGCTTTGGGACACTGGATACGCCAAGATCCACATTCCAATCATTGCCTCCGTCTCTGAGCATCAACCGACTGCATGGCCGGCATTCTTCTTCGACCTGAACTTGTTGATCTGGCTCTTCCCTGCTGGTGTGTACATGTGCTTCCGCAACCTCAAGGACGAGCAGGTCTTCGTGGTCATCTACGCCGTGCTCGCCAGTTACTTCGCTGGAGTCATGGTCCGTCTCATGTTGACGTTGACTCCGATCGTCTGTGTCGCTGCTGCCATGGCGCTCAGCCAAATCCTGGACACCTTCCTTGTAGCCAAGCAGCCGACTGAGCCCTCATCAGCTCAGTCAAATGGAAGTGCCAAAGGACCATCTGATTCCAAGGACAAACTCTCGTCTATCATACCAGAGTCGCTTCGTTCCACGAAATCGCCGCTCGTTGGAATCTATAGCTACCTTTCGAAATCGCTCATCACAGGTGCCATCACCTGCTATCTGCTGCTCTTCGTGCTCCACTGCACGTGGGTCACATCGAACGCTTACTCCTCGCCATCAGTGGTTCTCGCGTCACGCATGCCTGATGGAAGTCAACATATCATCGACGACTACCGTGAGGCATACTACTGGCTGCGACAGAACACCGAGCCTACCGCCAAGGTCATGAGTTGGTGGGATTACGGATACCAGATTGGTGGAATGGCCGACCGACCAACACTTGTCGACAACAATACTTGGAACAACACCCACATTGCCACCGTCGGAAAGGCAATGTCGGGTCGGGAGGAAGTATCTTACCCTATCATGAAGCAGCACGAAGTCGACTACGTGCTTGTCGTCTTCGGAGGTCTTCTTGGCTACTCTGGTGATGACATCAACAAATTCTTGTGGATGGTCAGAATTGCTGAAGGTGAGCATCCCTAATTTTCAATTCCACTTGTAGCATCTCACTGACCGTACATCCAGGCATCTGGCCAGACGAGGTGAAGGAGCGCGACTTCTTCACGGCTCGCGGAGAATACCGCGTCGATGATGAAGCCACTCCAACCATGCGCAACTCGCTCATGTACAAGATGAGCTACTACAATTACAATACTCTTTTCCCGGCCGGTCAGGCCACCGACCGAGTACGAGGCTCCAAGCTACCAGCGGCTGGACCAGAACTTTCCACACTCGAGGAGGCATTTACCAGCGAGAACTGGATCATTAGGATATACAAGGTGAAAGATTATGACAACCTCGGCCGTACGCACCAGGATGCGACCAGCTTTGAGAAGGGCAACAAGAGAAAGAAGGCAGGCAAGCGCAGAGGAGCCCGTGTGCTCCGCGTTGACTAGATGTGAACCAAAAGCCGCCAGTATGTTGTAGTATAGCTAGACAAAATTTACGGCCATGTAAAAGGATCCTTCCGAGATTTGCTGGTGCGGGAATCGGGTAATGCTCGCGGTCTTGCGACAGGCACGTCAGAAGTGCGAGTAGAGACGACAACAGTATATGCGCTTCAGGTCTCAGCAAAAAGGCACGAGGAAGGAGACGGGAGACCAGAATCGACAGAGAAGCCACGATGTTCATTTCAGATCCGATCGGCAGCAACTCACGTGTTCTGGGCAAGAGCACCTCCTGCAGCACCTTTCCTCGCCCCAGCACGAACGCAGCTTTGACCCCAGCTCACAAACAACTTGATTCAACGACCGCATCTAAATACATTTCAGACTTCCATGAATACGTCTTGGTATTGCGACAGCGTCTCACTCTCGCGAAATGGATATGTCCAAAAGGCTAGAGTTGCAGAGCTGCGCCGCTGCCGACCCAACCCTCATGGCTTTCGCTTGAGAGAGCTGATACAATGGAGAAGAAACACAAACTGAATTGTCTCGCAATTTCCACCACGATTTCCTCGAGCATAACAGGGAAACAATCCCTCTTCCGTCGCCTTTGTCGCAGCAAACGGAGCAGAGAAGTGTTCAAAAATGGCAGCTGTGGCGGCTTCGTTAATGCTAGGGAGATCACACCCTATCCAAAATGCTCTTCTTCAGCAAACCAGCACCTCCCGCCTCACCTCTAGCCGTCTTAAAAGCAAGTCTGATTCGGGTGGCAACCGGACTTCGAAAGGATGAAGGTTCGATTTGCGATGTCGTCGACCTTACACCGCGTATGCTCCTCAGAAACGCGGTTTTCGCGCTTCGAAAAGCAAGTCCGCTTGCAGCGCTTCTGATTGACAACCTTGTGCCCTTTGCCATCCTTGGCTTCGGCATATGCGGACTCTTTTGGAAGGATGTAAGCTTCAACAGCTTCCTCGACGGCCTTCATGCGAAAGCAAAGGCTAAGATCATCATCCCGACCAAGCACCGCCTGCATCGACAAGTTGTAGGATGGCTGGCGAATCATGACGCCGTTGCGAAAAGTCGTGAACTGATGCTTGACATTTCTGCCCCTCATCTTCCGAAGACAGATCCGAACGCGTTGACCTATCTTCCTCCCGTCAAATCATTGCAGCTGGAGTACGAGGGCCGTTGGCTTACTTCTGACCACGACCCATCGAAAGTCGACCGTACGAACGATAGGGATGGTCACGAAGACACGAGCAGCAGAATTGGAGATATCACGATATCCTCCTGGTCTTTGGTTGGCGACACCGAGCCCATACAAAAGCTGCTTGGAGATCTGGAGAGCTCAACCAAAGCCAGCGGTGAGCAGACCTCAATCCACAAGGTAGCAATTCATGGGTGGGGCTGGACATCGCCTCTTCTTCGAAAAGCTCGTAAAATCGACTCCATTGCCATGGACACAAACATGAGAAACATGATTGTAGAGGAGATCAAAGAATATCTAAACTTGGGCGACTTCTACAGGTCCCAGGGCAAACCCTATCGCAAAGGCTACCTGCTACATGGACCTCCAGGCACTGGCAAAACTTCTCTTGTGCTTGCACTAGCCGGCGAACTAGGTCTGCCACTTTATATTCTTTCGCTCACCAACCCAAGGCTTTCGGATGCGTCCTTCGAGAGACTATTCGACCAACTTCCATCTCGGTCAATCATTCTCATTGAGGACATAGACAGCGCTGGTATTCGTCGAGAGAATATGTCGAGACCTGAGTCAGCAAACAATGGCGACGATGTTGATAAAGGCGAGGCGAAATCGAATATCACGCTCAGTGGTCTGCTGAACGCCATTGATGGTCCGGCATCAGTGGAGGGCCGTATACTGATCATGACGACAAACGCCAAAGAAAACCTTGACGAGGCTCTGATCAGAGACGGTCGAACCGATCGTCAGTTTGAACTGGGCTACGCTTCCAGGGCTTCCGCCGCGCTACTTTTTAGCAGAATGTATATGGACAAGAATGGCAAGGTCTTTGAGGACATCATTCCAGAAGCCAAAACAGCAGGCGTCATCAACATGCTCAGTATGGAGTTCATGGCCAAGATCCCCGATGGAAAACTCACGCTTGCTGAGATTCAGGGATTCCTGATTCGATATCGGACGGAGCCACGAAGAGTCGTTGAACTCGTGGAGGAATGGTGTGAGAGTAAGCTTGTAGGACGAGAATACGGAGAGCAGTCATCGTCGTCAACGACAGGTTCGAATGGTTCACAAGAATGTAGGGCATCAGGTCTGGATCAAGGAGAAGGAGCTGGGAACGAGGTGCCTCAGCCATCTATATGGCGAAGGTTTCTTGGATTTTGGAGGACATAAAAAGGGCAAAGACCTCAGGCAGTCAGAAGTCACTCACATCGCCCTAGTCTCAACAGAGCATTCAACTCGTGGCTCTTGATAATCCTCACTATCATATCCAGTCGTAAGTTACGACTAAGCTGTCTTCAACCTACTGTCGCTACTTCGTTCTTCTCTGCGTGTCCCCACCAGCGCCTTCACTCAACAACGCCACACCACACCACACCCGATCTCCATCTCACGCCCCCTCAGCCTTCTTCTTCTTCTTATCCTCAATCAACTCAATATTCTCCTCCGGAATCTTATCCTCATAATGCTCAACCAACCAATCAAAAACATCATCACTCACATCCCCTTGCACCGTAATTTCCTCCCCACCAGCCGCAGTCTTCGTAACACTCGACCCAGTAGCGAACTTCTTTCCAAACTCTTTCGCAATTTTCTTCAAATCTAGACCAAACTGTTCCAGACCCGAAACTTCCGTAACGTACTTCCTCTTGTTTCTTTCAACCCGTTTGATATAGATTTTGCTCGTTGCGCGTTTCTCTGCGTCTCGGGCTTCGGCTGCTTCGGCTTTCGCTGCTTTCTTTTGAGCGTCTTTCTCAGCGCGTTTTTGGGCATCGACCGAAAGGGTAGAGAGGTTGGCGGAAAGGGCTTCTTCGGAATAGAGTTTTGAGTGAAGGTTGGGATGGTTCTTTTGGAGCCACTCTTCGCATTTTTTGGTTGTGCCGCCGTATTCACAGTACTAAGAACAACATGTTGTCAGTATGATACGACATAGCTACCTGTGACTTGGTGCGGTATATATGCTGAAAGGAGAAGTATGTGAGGATTGTGTGTATGTGCGGGCAGGCGCCATACCTACTTCTGGAGGAAGAGTGCAGACTCCACAGTATGTTACTGTTCGCGGAGGCTTGATACCTTCAGCAGTAGCTGTGTCTGCCATGATTGAGAAACAGTGCAATGGAAAAGTGATGTAGCTTCAAAGGTTGATGGAAGTCGAACGACCCCTCCAAGCGGGGCAAGAGCCTCATGCTTGGCATAACAAATATAGTCACGCCTCACACATTTTCACATGCTGGTGCATATCTTCCACTGCTCTTGCATATCTCCTGAGTCTAAGTATCTCCTGAGTCTACATATCGCCTCTAGTACATTTTGTCTGGAGATATGGCACGTGACGGCACGAACTTTGAGGATCATTCTGAGACTTGGGTCGAATGGGTCTAATAAGAGGGATATTCGCTGTTTGTGGTATCTTGAAATGCTCATATCATCAGGCCTCTGATCATGCCTCGACTTCATGAGTATGCAATGCCGCCGCTCGTGCCTCTTCATTAGCAGTGTCTTCACTTGATCTTGGGAAGTCGTCACTGTCGCGAGCTGTGGTGCCAGAAATGGTCTGCTCATCGGCATCAGTGTCCAGGCGAGAATTGTTTGCCTCGTGCCGTAATGCTGCTTCCGAAGATCTAGGGTCTGGATCCGCTACAACGCCAGCAGGCATCAGAGGTGGTCCGTCCTCGTCGCTGTCAAGCTGGAGTAGATAGGTCTCCCAGAGCTCAATGAGCTGTGCAAGGGTCAGTACATGATCAGACGCAAGTTGTAATAGTCAAAGCTTACCTCTTTCTGCGCTTCGACAGCACTTTCCAAAAACGTTTCCACGCCACTTTTGAAGTCCTCCACCTTCTCGCGCTCGAATCGGTCGAGCTCAGTTCGCATCAACCTTCCCATATCCTCGAACAACAGACGGCTAGCGTGCACTCTCCTCTCAGCATCAGCGAGATCTGCTTGCATCTGCCCAATCCTATCCTGTTGTGTGCGACCTGCGCGCAGAAGCTTCTCCTGCTGCTTCTTGATCTCTTGAAGCTTAGACTCCGCCGAGTGCCATGAGTGGTATGCCTTCTGTCGCTGTTCGAAAGCCTTCTTCACGGATCCGATTAGGCGAATATATTCGTCGATCACAATGCCCAGCGTAAGGATGTCCTGCATCGCTTGTCGTTGGTAAAGCTCTTGCACACGGAGCTGTAAATCTCCCAGCGCATCCAGTGGTCCAGAAAGACTTGGTGAGAGTTCCACAGCTGCAAGATTGTGGAGAGAAGCGCTGAACTCTGCGCATGACTCTGCAAGGCCTTTCCGCTGAGCAACAACAGTATCAGTGCTCTTTTGCAAGGCCTTCAATTGGGTCTCCAGAGCATCCAAGTATATTCGGCGATCATGGAACCAGTCATCATGTTCCACAAACTTTCCTCCAGAGCTACCACCAAGACCTATACTTGACATGATGCCCTTCGATTCGCTACCGCCCAGCAGGGGGTCCTTTCCAGAGTGCTTGATGGCCACATTGAATGATTCGCTCTCCAGGAAAGTCTTGAGATCGCCGTCCATCTGAAGTACAGGGTGAGCTGCAATCTTGTTGACCATGCGCTCCAATGCCATTCGTCTCGATTCGATGAAATTGGTATCAAATCTGCCGACAGCTTGTTTCTCTGGAGGCGGAGGAACAACCACGCCTGGATTCGTATCATGCAAGCGCTCGTACAGCCACAAAAAGTCCCGATATCTCCTCGTCACTGTCATTGTGGGATTCATAAATGCTTTTGAAGTCGTCCTGGTGATTACGCTGTATACAGTGTGGCTGCTGGCAGCATTGCCGACAGTATGTGGGTCTCCTACTGTAATGGAGAAAGTCGGCTTGGCTGCCTGTTCAACGGGCTGTGAAGGTTGTGTCGGTCTTGCGCGTCCATCAAACGAAGTCGGCTGCACTGGAGGCGGTATTCGCGGACCACCATTGAGCGAGCCATCGTCGTCTACGTCCGCGCTCCGACTTGAAACAGCTGAGGCAGCAGTGGACGGTCTTGAATTGATGGGCTGTCTCGTCCTTGAAGCTAGCTCTTTCACAGGTGGTGTCGGCGCGCTTGGCTCTTCTGTTGGCTCTACACCCAGAGGACCCAATGGTCCCATAGAGTCATCGAGACTCTCGAGAGTGGTGGATTGTGTGAGATTGGCATGGCCGCGGCCTCTTCGGGTCTTGCTTGGTGCTGGCCTGACGCCGGCTGCGATGTTAGGAGTTGATTTGGAGAGGTTTGCGGGAGCTGGCGATTCTGCTGCAGACCCGTAAGCAGGTGAAATGTCGTCTATATGTTCTGCGACCTACGAGTTGGTGATGATGGAGGGTCTTCAGCTTGCTTGGCTAGGTTGTGGTTGGAGTGTGACCGCGAAGGCACATCTGGATGCTAGGTCAGTCTACTTGTCTGCCTTGATACCATATACGTTTGGCAACTGACCGTCCCACGGCGAACTTCCTTCATCCATTGCCGCGATGTGCCACGGATCTGAAGGAGTCTCGAATGCCATCTTGGGCCCAAGGTTTGACGTACTTCTCGCGGCGCCGCTTCGGAATCAGCCGAATCATGCAGGAGGAGAGACAAGGCAGTTCGATTTCTCCACTCGTGCTTGTGACTGCGTCTTTGCACTGCTTTGTACAATGGCGTATCACCAATGATATGGACGGTATCCGTGTCTGTCGTTCCCAGCGTCCAACTTGGCTTCAGCACGAGCCTGCAACTTTGACCGCGCAGGGAACATTGCTCGGCCACGTTCATGGATGTCACTTCCAAGGTTTCAGGTCCTGGCATCTGGGCACTACTGCGGACATTACCAGCACTATCATATCTGGAGCTCGATGCTCTTTTCTTGACACATGCTCGGACAGTCAAGTGTATGCTCGGACTTGGTCTACAAAACCTCAAGCAAGTCAAGTTTGTAAGAAGGGTAGAGGATGTGAATAATACATGGAAGTCAGGAACACCAACGGTTTGGCCAGCGTTCGCGGGCAGAAAGCTGATCATGGGAGGCTTTGCTGAAGAGGTCGCTCGTGCGATCAAGGGCCAGAGGCAATTGAGACTCAAGAGGTTCAGTGCTATCAAGGAGTCAGTTGACCAGATGCAATTTGAGTTCATCAAGCCTCGGGAAGATTGAGGTGGAAGGAATTGCGAGGTGACACAGACATCTCAAGCACGATCTGAAGCAATTCAAATAGATCGGATTCATCAGCACGAATGCACAGTCTCAATGCTCGAATCCGACGTCGTTCCCAGTTCTCTCTTGCTACGTTTCGTACTCGCACTTCGGAGCTCGATACGAGGTCACGAAGGATCGTCTTGGCCTTGAGCTTGCATCCCCTCACGTTGTCAGGAGCTCATCTTCTTCCTTCGCTGAATGCACTCGGCGACACTATGGAGGCCTCATGCATCGAGAGCTGTTCTCATGAGTGAGAGCTCATCAGCTCGTGCAGGAACGTCTGACACGACGCTCGGTGTGAAACGTCGTGACCATGGCACAGCCGGTAGGACCTGATCCATACTCATCGGGCCAGTCTCTCGCTTGATCGGTATCCAACATGGCAGACGTATTCCCATCTTTGACCAAAGTCTGGCACAACAAGCCATATAACAAGATTAATCCAACGCGCCCTGAACTCTCAGCGAATGACAAAGTTGTAGCCATAACTGGAGGCGGAGGCGCGATCGGATCAGCAATCGCGCTGGCTTTCGCAAGAGCAGGCTGTCAAAAGATTGCGGTCATTGGGCGTCGAGAAGGACCTCTCCAAGAGACGAAGAAGAAGGTCGAGAACGAAGTCCCGAACGCCCACGTCTCAGTCGTCCACGGTGACCTGACGCAAGCCGACTCTATGCGAGGCGCTTTGGGAAATGTGAAGCAAGAGCTTGGAGAAATTGACGTTCTGGTCGCGAACGGAGGATACCTGCCCAGATTCCAGGCTCTTGCTGAAGCAGATCCTGAGGAATGGCGCATGGGTTTCGAGACGAATGTCTTCGGCGCATTCAATTTGAGCAGGGCGTTCATGTCGGTTGCTGCCAGAGATGCGATCGTTGTTGATATCAGTACTTGTGTGGTTCACTTACCTGCTATGAAGACTGCTTCGGGATATGTCGCCAGCAAGCTGGCCGCGACGAAGATTTGGGAGACCTTTGGAAGGGAAACGGGGATTGATATGGTGCATATACATCCGGGTGTTGTATACAGTGTGGGTGTCATCAAGAGCTGGCGTTGAGGGAATTGCTGACCTGGTCGTGGCTTGCAGGAGCTGAATGTCAAGAGTGGTGTAGTGCCTGCAGATGATGGTAGCGACTCCCGGGGATATATGTTGTGCGCAATTGCTGACAATGACCAGAGAACCTCCCTGGACAATTCGTTGTCTGGGCAGTCAGTCAGGAAGCAAGACCATTCAGAGGCAAATATCTTTGGGCGAACTGGGACGTCGAGGAGCTTCTGAAGCGCAAGGAGGAATTGACCAAGCCAAACCAGCTGGCTATCACGCTCCAAGGCTGGCCGTTTGATCAAGCGTGAGTAGCATATCGTTGTCAATGCGAATTGCGCTGATATGTGTTTTCTCGACCAGCGATAGTAGCGGCGATGCGCTGAAGCTCTGAGACGTACTTGCCCAGCGGGCGAATCTGCTCCTTCTGAGTTGAGAGACTAGTCCACCTCATCTCTCGTCTTGTTGTAATGTGCTAGCAACATTCGCTCCAAATTTTGCAGCAGCTTCTATGTTTGTCCCGTCACCGAATGCACCTCGACTGCACTCCATGCCTCTGTCGATCGTACTGATGAGAGCAAAACAGGCTGAGCATGGGAATGAAACTTGGTCGATGCTTCGTTTCCAAGAACAATTTCGAGCACAATTAGCACGGACGAATTGATCAAATCAGCAATTCCAGCAATTCCCTTCTCAAGTGGCAATAATCACCGAACAGGATGGAATCTCGTCTGTTCCAAACACTGGCCGCTAGCTCGACCGGGACAATTGAGGCTACTACGCCGTGCAACATGGGCCGAGAAAGTCTGACACTAAACGGGCCTGCCAAACGTAGCACTGTCGCTGAGGAGACTGACACAGCGCATCTATTGTACTCGTCAATGCCCACGATGCAAGGAGGTCGCTATCCGCATCGCGTGAGGACTTTCTGGGGCGCAGAGATTTCCAGTGTGACAGGCACGCCGAAGGCTGGAGACGCAATATGTTGCGTGACGGTGCGCGGCGAAGTGGTTGGCGACAACAAATTGCGTGGCCAGGCCGATTCTCGAATCAACGGACCAGCTCAACACCCGCACCCCTGGCCTTGTGCCTGATAAATGTATCCACTAGTGCAGAGACAAGGAACGCTCCCCACAACCACGACGACGACTTCTGAATCTGGCGAGCGATGCTTTGCGAAGCTCAACCGCAAATCTTTGCTATGAGAAGGAGACTTTGCAACTTCAAACACGGCGCAAACCCAACAAATGCCATAAACATTTGGGCAAACTTGCATAGGAGCCGACATGACTAGCGAGAATTGCCTGTTCCTGAAAGAAAAGCAAACGCTGGTTTGTCGGAACGGAGATCCCGCCTGGCGGCAACGCCATCGGCTGTGCAGATCGTTTCAAGTTCTCATCCTTGCTGCAGCCCCTAGGCTCGCTAGTTCTAGCTCGCCAACGAACTTGATCGAACTTCAAAAGGGCGGCAATCGAGCATTCCTGTGCACACCACTTTCGTTCCGAATTTCATCATTCGCTCACTGCATCTCGCAACTCACCGTCGTTAACGAACGCTCGCCAGAACAATCACTTAACGACAGACCTCGAGCACCATCAATCACCTAATCAACAACACTCATATCAAGATGCGTTCCGCAATCATTGCTCTCGCCGCCGCTGGCGCCGTGTCCGCACAGTCTGGATACGTTGTGTCCCAGATCGGAGTATGTTGTAATCACTCATCCCTACCTTGATATCATTGCTAACGATTCTTCTCAGGACGGTCAGATTCAGTGAGCATCGATCGCGGCCTTGTCTTGATCGCGCGCATTCTAACGGTATACAGGGCACCAACTGCTCCAGTTGCATACACTACCTCAGCTGTCGAGACGAGCCCAGTCGAGACCTCTGCTCCAGCTCCAGCGCCATACACTTCCGAAGCTCCAAGCGCACCAGCCTACTCTTCCGAGTCGTCTGCTCCTGCGCCAGCACCATACACTTCTTCGGAATCTGTCGCATCTCCAGTCGAGTCGACTCCAGTCGCCTACACCAGCCCAGTGGTCAACGCAACCACTGCACCAGTCGAGTACACCACTGCACCAGTCATCAGCAGCGCCCAAGCTCCATACCCAGCCGGCAACAGCACCACTCTCGCTACCTCTGTTGGAACCACCTCCGTGACTACCACTGCTGAGGCCTCCAGCTCGACTGAAGGAAGCCCTGTCGGCTCCAGCACTACCTCTGCTCCAGTCGAGTCGTCCACCGGCGGCGCCAGCACTCTCCAGATGAGCTCTGGTGTCATCGCTGCTTTCGGTGCCCTCTTTGCTTTCCTTGCTTAAGCGAGTCTGCGAACTCCAATTGTACCTATGTGTCTACTTGCGAAGGAGTCTTTAACGGATGGGTACAGTACATCACACATCACTGTCGTTCTGGGCGGCAGACAACTTGGATAGCTCGATTTTACGAGCTGGTAATGATACGGATGAGCGCGCTACACAACCAAAAGAATGTGTGTTACTAGTGCAGCATAGACTTACGACATGAAACTCTACTACAACTACTACAATACCTCATCTTCAGACTTCTCAAATTTCCCTCCTAGCCGTCGATACTATTCGTCGACATATAACAACAAACAAACCGGCATATAGCTCTTGACTGACTCTTCCTCCTTCTCCTTACTTATGCGCTCTGTCGTGAAACGTGATCAATGCAGGTTCAGTTTCAGCCTTGTGAGACTCGGAATCGTTGGTCAAGGAAATAGAGTTGACGCCAAAAGATTGGGTTTCTGACTCCCCGACAGCGTTGTGAAAGCTTCGCTTCGTGAGTTTCGGCAAGTGACACGCGGGTCAAGACGTTTGGACATTGCGAGAATGAATGAATGAAAGGCATGTCGGCATGAAAAGAATGTTTCTTTCTATAGAGAGGGAAGTAATGAGGATTTTTTGGCGAGTCGTCTCGAATTCTAGTTCTCAGTGCTTTCCTCCAGACTCCTTCTAAGGTACAGACGATTCGTGCATAGACCTTTGAGAAACAATGGTCGCTGCGCAGTGTGCAATGAGCATCTGTCGTTCATCAGACGGAATTTGCTGTGATGGCGATCTGGACTTTTTAGCGTTTTCGCAAGGCAGATGTCAGTGAGACGGTCTATTGTGATTATTGAGTGTACACGGAGGATCGTCATCAAGTTGGTATACGTCCTTTGCTTGGACGTTTGCGAGAGAGACTACACTCGCAAATCCGTTGACATTCTTGCGAACAGATAGATGCAGTTTCTTCTTTTCAGATCAGCTCTACGAGGATCAGGCTTCTGTCTCTGGCATATTTGTTACGATGAGCCAGTGTGTGCATTTGTGTAGCATGATTGCAGTGCCTGCGCAGGTTTTCTTCTGTGGGCTAGATTATGCCGTCTCCAGCTTGGACTGCCAGGACATCAAAGGAGCTTAGGCAGGGCATCGGTCCTTAGGAACCGTATCACCAAAGGTTTCCCGCCTTTCGGAGATACTGGCAATTATGCTAGATTTTATCTTTGAGCACGCGAAGCGAGGTGGAGGTCTTACCAGATTGGGCGGAATTCCAGTTTTGGGCAAAAGTCTCAGATCTGAAGTCGACCGAGTCTGTCTCGACCGCTTCGAGCTCGAGATGTGCAGGTTCACGGGTCCAAAGGACGCATCTATAGCCACAAGAATGAAGGTCCAATTGAGTCTCTCTTGCAGATTTCGGAATAAGAGCCAGCGTAGCCGGGTTTGCGCCATTCGCTATCTGACTGCGGACATCTGCCTGCGCACTCGGGGCGTGTGCCTTCGAAATTGCGGTCCGCGTGTGTTTTAGGGCGCTCGGAGTATCGTGAGCATTCTCGAGACTGACCTGCGTGATGCAGATAGGACTAGCCACGGCCATCGTGATCGATGCGAGAGGCGAGTGTGATCTTCGACTGTTCTTTAAGAGCCCGTGGGCAATCTATAGGCTGCTGTGCCTAGATAGGCAATCATGAGGCAAACTGTTCGGCGAAGCTTGATTACATTATGGTGCTATTTCGATGGAGGGAGTGACCCTGTAGATGCGTCAGTGTCTCCAGAACAGAATCTGTAGTTCTCGAGAGATGGGAAATTTAGGATCTCCGGAAGATTCTTGCGGTGTATGGTTCGACCGGAGTCCGCTGAGAGTTAAGATGTTCGCAGTTGGACCGATCCGAGAGCCATGCAGAATTGTATGGAGTCTGCTGAGAGATTTCAGGCGAAGTAGTGGAGTTCTGTCTTGTGGAAGCCATGAGCTTTGGGACACTCGAGAAAAATGGCCGCGCACGAGAGGCTTCAGATAAGCGTGCAAAAGTCTTCTCGAAGGAAAGATAGCTCACGCACGCAGGCAGAACTGCTGCAAGCATTTCTCTGTGGGCCTCTCGAGCCAGACTTGCATGAAGGTCCATGTGTTCCACAGACCCTCGCTCGAAGGCCTCGCCGCCGGCCATCAGGCTGCTGTTACCTAACCGGGGCGGAACATGGAAGGTGCATCGGGTGGCCGACATGGAAAGGTGGTCGTCGAGCACGGTCCGAACTTCTGGTAGAGGAGGTCCGGGTACCGACATCGATAAAGGAGACCAGAACTCCAGATGCATTATCGACAGGCTGAGCATCATGAATGTCTGCGGACCTCGGACAATGCCAATCGCATCTGCTCGCTCTTCCCGTGCGATGTCCATGTACCTATCTCAAGGATTCGTCTGATAAGTTTACGAAGAAATGTAAAAGGTCCGTAAGGCTGACGGAGAAAGGATAGCCCTGAAATGACGAGCAGGCCCATGCTTGAGCCAATGCCCGGTGGTCTCACCCGGCGAGGGAACACTGGTCACCAAATGCTCAGCGTAAGGACTCATCCCGCGTGTTGCTGGAGGAAGAAGCCGTCGGCGAGCTTCAGCTTCTCGACTTTTTGGAATGCTTCTCAATGAGCGCTTTAGCTCGGGCTCCATCCTTCTGATCTCTTGCCATCGTGATGATCAGCCTCGCCGTCCTTTGACGTGGGATTAGAAGTTGCAGCCATGTCCAGCTAATCATCCCAAGCTTTCCCAAGCTTCCACCCAAGAGATATCACGTCGTGGGTGGTGGCAGCCAAGCGAGCGCAGTGGAAAGCTTGAGCCTATCGTTGTGCCACGCGAGGATATTCACTCGCATCTCGGCGACAGAGGAAATACTGTACCACCGGACCATGTTTCTCGCCACGCACACGTTGCAATTCAGATGTCTGCCGCAACTAGCTGCTCGTCCGCGCGTGGTTTCATATTTCTCGCGTGCGCCGTAGACCAACCAGCGCAACGAGCAGGTCTTACGTGAAAGTCTGATCAAAGGGCCTCCGGAGTTCGCAGAGGATGATATGCATGAAGGTCTGTTCGGCGGCAGGATTCCGCAGGAGTGCTGTCCACAAGTCTCTGCACGTTTTTGCGTGCGCAAATGTGATTGGCCGTCGCGACCTCATCTTTCGAGCTCTCCATCTCGGACGCTTTCCTCGATGCTTTTTGGAGTCTGGCACTACGGTGGATGCAGACATGCTGGCTGATGTTCAGGCCTGCAGCCAAGCCGCCATCCTGCACAAGGCGACTGTCCGTTGTTGCTTCCCTCAAGCCATGGCTCCAGCAAAATGCAGGCATGATATCATCCTGGTCAAGCGTTTCGAAAAACCGTTCTCTGGGCCTACGCAAATCGCCGAACACTTCTCCAGTTGTAGGATATCAAAGTCGCATTGCCTATGTTCGCTTAAGAAGCAGAGTTTTCCTCAACTTGTGGTTCGGCCTCTCACATATATTGAGTTGGCCGGGGCGTTGGAGTCAAATTTCCTGTGCCAACAACTTGCACATCACCGCTGCTGCTCTGCCGCACACAAAAAGAAAGCTGAGAGCTGTGCTGGCTGACGCAGTCCTCCCGCCCGCCGACATTTTCCAGGACCTACAGTTGGCGAAGCCAGTGCTTTGCGGCCTCTAGACTACTCACAGACAGGCCTATCCATTCGGCAGCAGTGCACGAGAAACGAGTAGCGTGGCATTCCGACTCTTCCGTCATAAGCCTCTCGCGTGTGCCCTGCGCATACGGATAGCACCAAACTGCAGCGCCGCATATTCAGCTGCGTAGCCATTCACGTCTGATCCGACCTGAACGTGGTACCCAGGAGTGGCAAGCCTGTCTGCTTGATCCTTCATCGCATAGTCATACCCACGTTGGTCGACCCTGTCAGAGTTTAGATCGGTCCGTTCGATCGTCTACATCGTGCCGACTATCCAAAGCTATATACAAAGCTTGTCGACGTCCACTGGTTTGGCGCTCTTGCTCGAATTATAGTGCTAAGTACACTACACATCACTTCAAGTCTCAGCACGCCAAGAGGTCACGATGGGTGACCAGTCGATGCGAGACTATGGCCTTGCGGCTCCCCATGGACCTAACATGGGTGGCCAGCACGTGGCTACAGCCGATCTGTCGAACATGCACGACAATGAGGCATCTGTATTCAGATCGCTACTGCTTCCCGATGACAGCTACGATGAGAACGGAACATACTGGGCAGATATGCCGATCGGAAAGCGACTGAAATTCGTCAACCACGTTGACTCGCAAGAGGCCAAGAAGGAACTTCAAAGCATTGGACGAATGATGAAGGCCGATCCACTTTCACCAGTTGGCTACTACATGAGAAATATGGTCATTCCTGGTATGGGTCTGCTTCTCGAAGGGTAATTATCGATCCCACCACATTCTGCTCATGACAATGCTAATTATTCTAGTTACGTCCTGTTCTCCATTGGTAACGTCAAGCCCTTGTTCCAGGCTGCATTCCCAGGCTGCTGGAAGAAGAACACTGTCTGCGACATCACCTGGATTCAAGCTGTCGACTACCTCGAAATCTGTGGTATCATTGTTGGTCAAATTCTCGTCGGTATTCTTGGTGACTGGCTCGGTCGACGGTGGGGTCTCATCCAAGACGCGGTCATCATGTTTTTGGGTCTTATCATGCTTACGGCTTCTTGGGGCGTCACACTCAATGGCTGGGTCATCTGCTACGTCTGGTCGCTATTCTTCTACGGTATTGGCGTGGGTGGAGAGTACCCGATGACTGCTACTTCCGGTATGGAAAACGCTGTGGGCTCTGGCAAGATTTCCACTCGTGATGATCGTCTGCATCGTGGTCGTAAAGTTACGTCGGCATTCTTGATGCAAGGTTGGGGACAGTTCTTGAACCAGGTTATTCTGATCATCCTGCTCTTGATCTTCCACGGCGGAAAGTCTGGCGCTCCATATGGAAGGACTCTTGTGCAATGGACATACCGGGTGTCCTTCGCGATCCCCGCCGCTGGTACTCTCTGGCTTGTCTACTACCGTACCTACAAGATGCGATCGGCCTCGAAGCAGCTCCAAGCCGCCAAGAAGAAGGGTTCAGTCACTGGTTACGATGTAAAGTCGTTGAGTCTCACCTTCAGCTACTTCGGTGGTCGTGTTTTTGCAACAGCAGCAGCTTGGTACGCCAATGATGTCTTCTTTTACGGCAACAAGCTCTTCCAGAGCGAGTTCATTGCCACCATCTCTGGTCAGACCACATCCGTCATGGTCAACTGGCTTTGGAACCTGCTCAATATCGGTGTCTCCCTGGTCGGCTACTACCTTGCCTCATTCCTGATCGACAACAAGAACTACGGACGCAAGTGGATGCAAATTGTCGGTTTCTTGGGAGACTTCCTCTGCTTCGTCATTCCAGCTTTCAACTACACCTACTACGCGGAAGGCGCAGGTGTCCACAAGTTCATGGCCATGTACTTCATATCGTCCTTCTTCAACCAGTTCGGACCCAACTCGGTCACTTTCTTGGTTGCCGCTGAGGTCTTCCCGACGCCAGTCCGTGCTTCCGCCCACGGCTTCAGCGCTGCCTGCGGAAAGCTCGGCGCTCTTACAGCTGCAGTCCTGTACAACTACATCGACATTCCGACTCGCTTCTTGGTGGTACCATGGTTCGGTCTTGCTGGTGCCTTGATCACTTTCGTTTTCCTCCCAGATACCACCGGTCTGGATCTGAAGGAGCAAGAACGAAGATGGGCATACATTCGCGCCGGACGTGAACACGAATACCATGGTGTCGCAGTCCACCCACAGCATCTGTCCTTGTGGGAACGCATGTGGGGTCTCAGCAAGAATTACAATGCTGAGGAGGATTACAAGCAGCGAGTCGAGGAGATGCGTACCGATTGGGAGGCTGCCATGGCGAAGCGTGCTGCCGAGAAGGAGCACCCAGATGAAGATCCAGATGCGGATGACTGGAGCTCTGAGGTCAGCACATTCTTTGAGCGTACTAGAGGCCAAAAAGGTGCACAAAGCTCATTCAAGCAGCAACAGAATGGTGGTGGTCTTAATGGGCACGCCAATGGTTCTCCAAACGGCAACTCCATCGAAGAAGAGAAGGAGGACTTGAAGCAGCAGTAGTTTTTGCATTGATGTTTGAGGCATTTAGATCGTAAATTGGCGCTGGCTACAATTACATCAGTGGTGTATTGCATATGGTACGTGATGTGTCCGGCAGACTAGACTGTATAGCAGAACAACGGCGCTCGTGACTGTATTCATCATGACCAATGCTTCGCATACTGCAACGCCCACTGTTATGATTCATCACCCTTCGATCGGTCTTCAAATCGCTGCAACATATGCAGAGCCCTCTCATACGCATACATTGTGACCGCACTGCTGGGCGCAGCTTTGACAAGACTAACGCTCAGTCCACGGTACAATCCGATTGTGCCTTCCTTCTTCAAGATCATCCTCAAAGTGCTCAGCACTCCCCTCTCGTAGACTGGGATCTTCGTACCTCCAGCATATCTCTGCCTGGTAGGCCCTTGAACTTGTAGTCTCTTCCTGACCGTGTCAAGTGGGAACACGGCGCTCTTGCTCAGAATGCTTGCCGTCACTCCCGCCACCGCATCGCCAGATCCAAAAGGTAGTTGCACGCTCGCGAGTGGCGGCTTGAGAGATTCATAGAGCGCGAAGAAGAGCCCCATATATGGAACAATCTGTCCAATGCCTGCGCTAAGTCCACGGAAGAACCCAGCGCTTCCTTCATTCCGCGTGATCTCTCGAACACTCGCTGTCAGACCATCATAGACCCTCTCAGTTCCTTGTGCAGCAAAACGCGTGCGCAATAGGTCGAGAGGATACGTCAACGTCGTTGCTGCGGTCCCAGCAACAGCGCCTCCAATGAAACTCTTCGCTGAGCCTGGAATTTTGAACCTGCCGTCTTCTGATATCTTATCCAACGCCTGAGTCGTACTGCGGTATGCCAGAAATTGTACTGCGCCATAGCTTAGGTACAACCATTCTGCCGGGATATTGCCCTTCCAGAAACCCGCAATGCCTTCATGCTGCCATATATCTCGCACTACGCTAGAAACTCCAGCCGAAGATCGTGGTCGGAATGGCTGTGAGAGAGGGTCGGCGAGGGAGTGGTAGTGAAGCTGTAATCGAATCTTGATCACGTCCAGAGGCGCGATACAGAATCGCGATATCAGACCGGATATGGCGCCGGCGACGACGACTTGACCGCGAGTGCCCTCATCGCGAAGCTGTTCTGTCCCAGACATCCATTACTAGCCTTTCGCAGGAGCGATGTGGCAGAATGTGCTGTGCTTGCTGGGTGAGGATGAAAGACAATTGCCGGCGCAAACAAAGGTGGATGTGAAATGAAGCTCGAAAGATTGGCTTGGCTTGACCTCGGAGCTGGGTCGTCTCCAATGCCTCCCCCATCATCTTCCTTCGTCTCCTTCTATGCAGGCAACCGTGATGGCATTCTCGCGCCATATAGCACGGCAATGCCAGAGACGTCTGTCAAATACTTCAATACGACTGGTCTCTTCAACAAGCCGCGCTCGACAGTCTACACAGGAAGCATCGGACTCGGCATTCCAACCTCGGGAGTTTGGAGAGTTCCTCATTAGGAAGCCAGACTCTCGTGTAGAACCTCGAAAAGTGCATCCAAGAGTCAGATCAAAAGCAGAAGCAGCCCGTCTACGAGGACTTCAAAGTCGTCCAGGAAATGATGAGGCAACTCTGATCAACATTGCTCACGGAGAGGAGGAATATCGCTTTGCACCAATAGCTCTACGAGATCTATGTCAATGCTCCAAATGTGTCGATCCATCAACAAGGCAGAAGCTATTTTACACTCCGGATATTCCCGGCGACATCAGATCCAAGGAGCTCACGTTTGATTCTGGCAATGTGAGCATCAAATGGGAGAACGACGCACCTGGTTACGCGGAAGATCATGTCACTACTCTGCCATTGAAGAGCCTGATGCGACTGGGCAGTAGAGGGAGAATGACACCGGAGCAATCACCAATGCCTCGAGCTTACTGGAATACCCAGTCGTACACGTCAGAAACCTCGGACTTTGATTATGAAGATTACATGTCATCCGATAGCACACTCTACACTGCCGCCCGACAACTTCATACTCACGGTCTACTCTTTGTGACGAATGTGCCAGAAGACGAAGAATCTGTCGTGCGGGTCGCAGAACGAATCGGACCCCTCAAGACTACCTTCTATGGCAAGACTTGGGATGTACGGTCTGTACCAGAGGCTAAGAATGTGGCCTACACAGCTCAGAACCTCGGTTTTCACATGGATCTCATGTATATGAAGCAACCTCCCCATCTTCAACTACTCCACTGCATACGTTCATCTTCAGCAGGAGGCGCCTCGCTCTTCGCGGACTCTTTCCTCGCGGCCAAAGCTCTCTCTGAAGCGGACAGCTATTCATATGCCACCTTGAGCTCTCGAACTGTAGAGTTTCACTACGACCACCCAGACCACTACTATCACCAATCTCGACGAGTCATTGAAGAGGCTCCAATTCAACGTGGTGCGCTGAAAATGCTAAGCCATATCGATCTTGGAAGAGCGCAAACCAATTATCCAGGCCTCGAACACCTCCAAACGCTCAAGCCAATCGATTTCCTGGAAAGTGTCGCATGGTCTCCCCCCTTTCAAGGCCCCTTCAAACTCGACTCCGATCCCTCACATAGCAACACTCACCACCGAACAGGCCAACCCATCGAGGCCGGTCTGGGTGCGAAGCTCTACAACGAAAAAGTCGTCCAATGGCATGCCGCGGCCAAGAAGTTCAACGACCTAATCCATCGTCCGGAAGTCATATATGAGAGATTAATGAAACCTGGGGAATGTGTAATTTTCGATAATCGACGGGTTTTGCATGCGAGGAAGGCTTTCGAAGTTGGTGATGCGGGTAAAGAGAGGTGGTTGAGAGGCGCGTACATTGATAAGGATCCTTTTATGAGCAAGCTGAAGATTTTGCGTGAGAGATTTGAGAGGAATGAGGAGATGGGGCCGGAGGAGTTGGAGAGGGCTATGAGTATGGAGGCTTGAGAGGGATGGAAAAGGTAGCATTTGCATTTGCGTGTGAGCGAGACTGTGGTGGTGTATATGCTGAGCGGTGTTAGCATTGTTGTGAGCTGATGCCCAGACAGCAAAGAGAATCGAGATTGAAAGCGGATGTTGTGGATCTGAGTGTGGTCTGCGCATCCTTCTGGCCAACAACTAACGAATCGATTGATGTCTCAAAAAGGGTTGACCAAGCAAGATGGATGAGAATTGATTCAGATCTGGAAACAGTACACATTACAGATGCCGATCATGGGAAGCGTCAGAGAAGGAGGAAAGCGAGCGAGGCGTAGGAGGGAACTTATGCATTCTCAGTATCACACTCCAGTGCTTGCACAGACCAAGACAAAAGCTCATGCTTGGAAGTACCCAAAGCCCATGCGAATTCCGCTTGTATTGGACATCACAAGGTTGCGGTGGAGAAGACGGGAGCAATGCAAACCGGAAAGTGCCACACCTTTCTTGCTTGAGTCTGCCTCGAAGCGACGAACAACTCCTGCCAGCGTTGCTGAACTCAACATCATCACGACCGAGCACCATGCGAGAAAAGACTTGGAAACACTTCGTTATGAGAGGAGATCGATTTCGTGTTTCTATCTTACACGATGTCAATCCCTGACAGTGACCCCTCATGAACCTCCACGATGCCGAATTTCAACCTATCTCTATTTCGAACCTTTCGCCGCCAGCGTAGACGCTGTCTCAGAAGGCGTTGATTGCATGCTTGCCACGAGTGGCCTTGCAGGTGGTATTGTGGTAGAGGTGTGACCACCAGAACAGCACAATGATGAGCTCCTTGTTTGGCCTGAACAAAACAATCAGTGGGGCGGTTCAGAAGAGCTGGGCATGGATGACTTACAGGCAGATACGAAGACAATCGTACAAGCACGGGTACGCGAAATCTCGATTGATGGAGATGAAAGCACGCACTGAACGCCGACCAACACGAGCTTCGCGAGTGCCGACAGAGATGACCTGCCGGAAAGCTTTGCCTGTGATTTTGTCTGGATGGGTCAGTAGTCTCAGGCAATCTTCGTTCGCGCAGGTTGGATCGTAGTCGTACAACAACTTGCACCAGTTGCTCTGGATGATGTCAGCAAAGTCGATTCTCTGGCGCCTGAGTTCAACTTACCAAGACCTTGCTTGTATCTCCGTCGGCGGCGGGCAAGCGAACAACAAATGCGTTGATAGCAGTGCCGTTGCACCAGAGGACAAGTTCGTCGAACAGTCTGGTCTCAAAGACGGTCGGGCTGGACTGCAGGCTCACCAAACCACGCCACAGCTTACGCAGAACTCCCTCAAGGACCAGAAACCATGGCAAAGGATCGTCAACAGCGCTGCGGACGATCGAGAAGATAGCGATCAGAATCTTCTCAGCCTCATATACTTTGGCCTTGACTGCCTGCTCGTCACCAGTGTCCTTCGCGAACTCAATCAGCAGAGCGGCCAAGAGAAAGCGGACGTGCACCCAATCGTCAGCCATCTGGAAGCCACTGAAGACCAAAAGCTTGCTGTCTTTGTTCTTGGACTTGACAGCTTCGTCGGAGCGCTGTGTGAGGTTTCCTAGCCACTCAGAGCAATCTCTAAGTGCTTTCGTGTTCAGGGTACCTTTGTCGACGCTTGTGGCTTCCTTGAGGTACTTGTATGCTGCCTTGAGAATGACCTTCTCGGATGTGATATTGCGCTCGGCCTCATCCTCTTCCTTGTTCGACAACATCCGAGCGGTGACGAAGCCTTTCGAACGCTTGAATGTGCTGACCAAGTTCTGAGAAGTTGCTCCGGCATCGACCTGTGACTGCTGAGTACTCTGACTGGCTTGAAGGATCTCGCCGGGCTGGACTTCGCGGTAAGTCAATGGTCCAGACTTAGGAGCCTTCCAGTCGGGATAGAAGAAGACTGGTGTAGTCTCGTACAGTTCGGGGACCTCCTCCCGGAGAAACTCCTTTTCGGCCATAGCGTCATAGTCTTTGGCGTCGCCATCTGGTCCGGTCAAGTCGAGGTCCTCATCGTCGGCTTGGTCATCCTCGCCTTCGTTACGGTACTCTGTGCTTCCCTCATCGGCGAATTCGGTCACATCACGGACTTCGTCGAGCGCCGCCTGTAGCTCCGATGTGTCCACTTCGAGCGGCCGAGGCATGACTGGAAAATCGTCTGCAATGAAGTTGAGGGCTGCTGCTGTGAAGCGATCGACCAAGGAATACCTGTTAGACATGTTGCTATAGTTGTAGGTTTCGAAAAGCTCGGAAGCACCTTCGATGCCGTCAAGTTGACCCTCAAGGTCTTGCAAGTCCGCAAAAGTGCGAGATCTCAATTCGTTGCGAGACTTCTCTTGTCTGGCCAACTTGAACAGCGTAGCGACGTATTCATTAGTTGGTGTTGGCGGTACTGGAGCTCTGCCCTTGATTGAATCGAACGCAATAGCTTTCAGTGCGCTGGACGCACGCTTGCGCACGAGACGAGACAAGGCTTGGTGCGCGTTGGCGATAGCCAGAGGTACCAGGCTTTGGAGAGTGGCCAAACCATCCTCGACACTGTCGAATACATCGTAGAAGCCGGGGAACCAGATACCAAGAAGCCAGTCGGGCTTCGCGACCAGAAATTTGATCTCATGAGTTCCCGGGGAGACTTCTTCGTTCAAGACTATTTGGTGGAATTGGCGAGATCGGGCAAGGGCGCTCTCCAGGATTCTTGACCACAGATCCAGTCGCTTGTCTTCGTCTTCCTCGACATGCAGATTGGCTGCCCAGGTTTGGTAAAGATTCTTGATGTCATCCTTCAGTTGCTCGATGGTCTCCTGTGGCATGTAGTCCACTGGAAGCGAATCTTTCCCTGGACGCACTTGTGCGAAAGGATCCTTGATTGGTGTGGAGAATGTTCTGCTGAGTGAGGACATTGTTCTGCCACTACAGATGAATTTTGGCCAGAGTGAGAAGATTGATTTGCGATTGAATTGGTTAAGTGTGCTGAAATTCACTTGCAGCAGCAAGCGAGCGACAAAGCAAGAGTCTTGAAGTGTCAATGCGCGAGAATGCACTGGGCGATATGGCTGACTTCTCCGACTTGCCGCACACTGACTCAACGTGATAGCGTACAAACATCAATCGACCAGGAGCAGCCAGGCACAATCCGGCTTGTCGCCACCAATGCAAATCTCTTGGGATCATCTACGCAGGAATCACGCGTGCTATGCACGAAACAATGCATGTTCCCTCGCAGGCTCTCTGGATGGAGAAGACGCCAACAGAGACAAATGCATCCTTGCGTGCACTTTGATTGGCACAGTCTGTCTCCCATTGTGACGGTAATCACTACAGTTCACTTCAGGTCATGATATGGAAGCACAGCAAATCAATGCAACGCATAGACGCGACAGTGTTTGTTGTTTCAACATGCAGAACGCAACGATCCGCGCCTCTCCTCAAACGACCCTCTACTGTCACCCGCATGGACGCTATATGCACCAATTGAAATATTCTGACATGTTTGATGCATGCACGCTAGAAGCGGCAACAAGGCCTTAGCTGCGCAGCCAGACACATCTGCAACAGGCTGCGGCATGCCTTGATGGCTGCTGCAGGACTGTGGCTGGTTTTCATGCAGGATATCAGCAAGACCGACGCTGGTATGAAATTTTGGCGCGGAGGCATGCGTCCAGGAGGTCTCTTGCAATCAACGAACGAACGATCGCTCACATTTTGACTTTGTGTAACGGCGCCACGTGTATCACACGGCTAGGCACGTATACCAGTCTACCAGATATGCATGAGCTCAATATTGCGGGAGGCGCCTCTGCGACCTGCCATTGTGCTAGCGGGCGGGTCCTCGCTCGAAATGCCTCCTCAGCTCATTGCAGAACGCAGCATGAACGACTTGCCAATTTTGTCTGCATGAAAGACGTTCCTAGAACGATCCTCATCAAACGAACTGCCGGGCAGCAACTTCCGCCCTGTCCACATCAATGCACGGCGCCAGTAGAACAAAGGATCAACAGGCTAGTAGCTCGCTTCTTCCATGCTCGTGCAAGCAAACCAACTAAACAGGCGTTTGACTATTGTAGTACCCAATCAATCGGTCTTTATGCGAACATAGATCGGGACAGACTGGAAATCGGATCTCTAGAAGGAGCCATTCCAGCAAGAGCCCCATTTAGTACAAGACTTCCAGCTACTAGCAGCCTTCTACCTCACATCGTTCCATATCGTATCTTCGCAAGAGCAGAAAGTGCGAATATGGGACCCAAGCGCAAGGCCAAAGACGACACTGCTGAGCAGGACAATTCTACCAGAGATAAGGCTCAGCGCAATCGTTTGACGAACAGGACCGATACCTTTGAGACTGAAGGCAGGAACCGCGATCAGAACAACAGTACGAGCTTCCCACTTCAAAAGCAATGCACTCTCAAACCGTTCATATGAATTACACAACACTCACTTAGTCTGTCTACTGACTCTCATGCTTTCCAGATGAGCCGAGAGTAAACGATTGGCAGCCATGGATCGAGAAGCTGGCATTTCACCTTGCCTGCGAACCGAAGTTCCAGATATTCATGCAGAACCCACAGCCCCTTGAGAACGTTCTCGTCAATAAGGAGTGGCTTGCGGCAGTCTATCTTGAGGGTCGCTACGTGAACTATGCGGGCTTCAATGTAAGTATCACTTCACTAACATGAGAAGCTTAAGACTGACTGATCGCAGAGCTGGAACTCGAACTGGTGGCAGATCAACTCTGGTGCTCGTCGCATGCAAGTCTTGAAGCGAGCCGCAGAGATGTACAACTCAGTTGTCCAAGGCGAACAGCACGGCATCGAAGGCACGCTTGCTCCGCTGCCCAACGACGATCCATCTACCTCACAACACCGCGAAGCGCTCTTCAAAGTCCAAGCCACCCGTCAGAAGCTCCTCTCGCTTCACAAGAATGTCACCGACACTCAGCACGGAGTTGCCAAGAATATTACCACCCAGGTGAGTGCCCTCTACTTCTCCTTGTCCTATTTATGCGCCAATCATACCAATGTTCACACCGTCTAATATCTCATTACTCCAACATCTGGCACGCAAGCATCATCAGAAATGCTTCAAATTGACCACTTTTTCGTACTTTCACGCCTTTGGTCGTCAGTAGCTTTTCTTTCACTGGTTCCCTCAGAACCGTACACATCTGGTTCGTCTGCTGACTGCCATCTCAGGTGAACCATGATGCCGAGATCCAGATTGGCGAAGGCATGGATCCCTCAGTCAAAGAACTCTGCCAACTGGATGTTGTGCGAACCAACATCAAAGCCATCCTGAGTGAATCGAAGCTCAATAAGACTGGTGTCGAGATCATTGACGGTCTCCTGAAGCTGGTCGTTGCGGATGCGAACAATGGTGATTTCACCAGAGTTCATGGCACCCAGACTCAGACAGTTTTCGACGATAGTCAGCAACAAGCTCACGGCTCCAACGATAGCCAGCAAATGGAAGAGGATGCTGAGTCTGACGAATCTGCACCAGATCCTAGTGTTGTAGCTGTAGCTCTGCAGACGAAGTATGGCTTGAGCGAGGACTTTCTGGGTGGAAAGACATTCAACAACGTGACGAAGGTATGTCACTCTCGCTTCACACGCATAACCATACTGATGTCTTGCTAGAGTGACGATGTGATGAGCATTCGGCAACAGAAAGGCGATAGGTTCGAGAAGATTCAAAACACAAAGCCCTTGAAAGGCAACAGCTTTGTCGACATGAAGAAGTTGGCAGAGCTTGACTCGGAATGTGCCAAGGTAATTATTGGTGACAGTGTGCTATAGAGAACAACGACTGACCGGTAATAGTGGCTTCGTGATCTTTCTACCTCAGGAGACAGCAAGATCGACGAGAGACGCTTCGAGCTCAACTTCCGCGACTTCGAAGCTGTCACCGAGCGACCAAAGGCGGTGATCGGCCAGCCATGGGGCTACACGTACTTCCGCAAGAAGCATGAGCGCCTCAATGTCGCCAGAGACAACATCTGGCACGTTCGACAGCTCGTTAGCGAGTTGCTCTACAGCGGCATGATCGACAACGACACAGACACCTTGGCTTCCCTGCAGACAATCCTTCGCCGCATGTATGCATTGCTCGCTATCATGCATGGTTGCGTTGCAGAGGGAGCCATCTGGCTTACCGTCATGGACCACCTGCTTGAAGAGCTCGCCTCCCTAGTCATTGGCTCGGTCGACCCGAAGCTTGAGTCTGTTCGCATGCAGAACGCCGCCATCGCCATGAAGCAGAAGTCAGCAACGGCAAAGCGCAAGTTGAACATCAACGACTTCAAGAGAATGGAGCGTGAGCACAAGGCACGAGAGATCTTCGCCGAGGTCGCACGCTTCTATCGTGGCGCTGTCATCTTTCTCTTTGCCTCTGCCACTGCTCGCAAAGGCACATCAAACCGAGAGGAGACTCAGAAGTGGTATGAAGGCCTGCTCAACCTGTTTGCAAAGTGTGGTCATCGTGGCTGTGCAGAACAGATGAAGGTTGAGCGCATGAAGAAGGGACAGCACGACAGCTGGTCCATCAGCGTCGCTGTCAGCGATGCTCGTCTTGGCTTTCCGGAGGAGAGGTAAGTTTGCAAATTCCCGACCAGAGATCCTTATGCTGACTTGATCCAACCAGAGCTACTGTGTCGACCAACCGCAGCTTCGCCTACCTTTGCCTTTGGGAGTTCATTGGTTTCAGCCGCTACCACGTCGGACTTGCTCCCTTCTTCCACTACTTTGCTCATCTGTGGCACCCAGCTTGCCGTCCGTTTCGTGGCAAGGCCGGCTTGCTCGATGACATTACCATGATCGAGCAGGGCTCTGAGGAGAAGCATGAGGAGGCTGCTGAAGAGGGACCTGATCCGATGGATCTCGAGTGAAGCGAAACGGAGGATTTCGGGGAGTGATGTTCGCGCTGTGTACAACGAATAGATTGAGCAATGCTATCTCCTCTCTTTATAACGCAGCCCTGAGCTCGCGTCAGACCTTGGAACTTCCTCAATTGCCATGGCTCGCATTGTCAATGCTGGCTGAAGTATGATCTTTAGTCGAATTCTGCCTCTTCAGTCTGCCATCAAGGATTGAACTTGTTGTTGGTCTTCGGATGTTGAAAAGCGCTCTGGCTCTCAGAACGTCGATGAAATTGTGTTGGTGATGCATACATGTAAGTCATGTCTCCACCCAGTTCTCTCAGTAAGTCACTCAGCGAGAGATGAATAGACAATGGTAAGCTGCACACAGTGTTCAATCAATGTATCCTCATTGCACACGATCCCAACCATATCGAATATATTTCGAGGCTGGCAAGATCTGGCTTATGTGGTTCCAATAGATATGTGTTGATGTCTGAGATTAGGACAAGTATGGGTTCCTGACACACATCTGTTGTGTGAACAATCTGTGCTCTTCCTCAGCTTATCAAAGCCGTATAGGAGTCGTTTCGTGTTGATCAAATGCTTCCAAGTGGGCAAGACAACCACGAAGTCATCGATGAATGAAAGTGAGGTAGCGACCCAAGCTTTGTCCCATTCTCAATTGATCGATCGTACATCGGAAGAGTACTAAAAAGAAGCAAGACGAGAGCTGCAGACATCAATTTCATGCTGTTCTGATCGAAAAAGGTGTCGGACTCCCAAACCGATGATATGGCTATTGGCAGTCCATATTGTCAACCAGGATGTCTGGGATGCTCAATATCGTTTGGAAGATGAATGAAAAGGATGCCCGTGAGCTAATGGAGCTTTGGAAGTGTTGGTCGGGGCTTGGCGAAGCGTGAAAGTGCAAAAAATTGCTCCAAACTACAACCAACTTCAACTCACGATATCTCAACCATTCCACAACCGATTCCAATGATTATTAGATCAAAAAATTTGACGTATAGGCTAAGGAGAGAACCTCACGGGAGTACGTCATATGTCTAAGAATCGGTATTGATAAAGCCTGAGACCATTATGGCGCCATGTTTCGATCAGGCTGTGACTATCAATATCAGCCTAGACTACACTCGTCACTCTCACAATATAGGCTTGCACGTTTTGAAGGCTAGGATCCCAAAGAACAAATTGCCAAATATGTATTTACTCGTACAGACGACTTTGAGCCTCTCAGAACGTCTGAAATGTCACCGAGGATGACGGGCTTACACACTATCAAGTCTACGCTTGCCCTAGATTGTCCTCCATTGCTACACAGTTTCATGCTCCGATCAACGTCTCGCCTACGACTAGATTCGAGAACTCAGCACTGGCACGTCGCGTGGATTGATACTGACCTCGCACGGAGTCCAGTATTGACAGCGTCGCTCGACAAGTAGAGTTCCGGCGCGAGGCTAGAGCGAGTATTGTGCTACTCCTCCGCCGCCATTTCCTAGCGCTTTGGTCATACTTCGCGCATGCTGCTGCTAAATGTGCCGATGATTCGAGTGGTAGCGTCAATTTGATTAGTAGCTCGATTTGGTGCTTTGGATTTGGGCTACGGATCTTGACGTAGATGTCTCCTTTAACGAGGACCGATTGATAGTGTAGTCTCTGATACGGTGCTCCACTGGTCGAAGTATACCATGTTCCGTTGGGAGAAATATCTGTGAGCCTCAAGCAGCCAGAGGATTCGTCGATACCGAGATAGAAGTGCTAGTCATTGACACTAGTCGATCCGGACAACAGGACCTCATTGGCACGAGAGGTACCAAATCTAATGTATCGACGGCCTTTCAGCATGTTCAGACTCAAGGGAACAAAAACAGCCTTTCTCCTCCGAGATCCGCGCGGCTTGGAGATTTTGAAGGGTCTGCCGTCGTGTAGTAGAAATCGATCTATACGAGTCCGGAGGGCATCGTTAGTATGTACGTTGAGTGGGATTGCCAAAGCGAAGGCTGCGTTACAAGCGTGATGGTCCATTGGAAAAGGACTCTACAAAAGTCGATATACATGCCGCATAAGGAATTGATATACCTATCGCTACGAATACTAGGACATCCTCGAGAACAAGGCTGAGACTATATACACCGGCTTCGATCAGCATACTACTGAGAATAGGGGAAAATAGGTAAGACACACTCACTACAGGCACTGTCTTGCCTATGCATCGATCAGAAGTACTCAATCCGAAACGAGGCAAAAAGTCTGGAGCTCGTAATACTTGAGACCTTCATAGCAACAGCTCTGCGTAGCTGAGGAACTCTACCCTCGGATTATGACTTTCTCTCGCTGGTGAGATTACGTAGAAGTCCTATCGAAGCACAGGACTCAGAGCATGAGCACGATCTTTTCGATCATAGCGTGCTTGTATATAGATATACGGTCTCACAACAGGTCTATTACTAGATCGATGCCAATACTTCTTCCTCGTCACTTCTTCTGGCCTATTGGCGGGCACACATGTACTTACATCACTAGACATCTCAAGTGCCAGCCAAGACTAGTCTGCCTTGGCTGTGACTTTACAAAATGAGCCATTGTTCTTTTGGAATCGATAAGGAAAACAGGCCTGGTATAAAAGAAATTCCTATAAGTCTACCTACTAAGCATGCTATATCGAATAAGATATAGGTCCTTTGAAACATAAGCTAATACCAAGTCTTGCACCTACTAGAATCAAACTAGCGTCCCAACAAATGAAATGATATCTCGTAATAACGCGCTCGCTATCGGAGGAAGTGTCTAATCTGTCTCGCTGGCGCCTAGACTCTATGGCCTATCTTAGAAAGAGCCGCCTTCACAGCCTCCGCAATCTTCTAGTCCAACGATGGTTGGGTAGGTCGGGTTTGATACTGAAAGTAAGAAGCCTGGCCTGAGCTCGCAGCCTGTGGCTCGGCAAATGCATGTTGTGCCTAGGCGGGAGGTGGCTGTACGAAGACTGGTGGTGCTTGCACAAATCCTGGCTGAGTAAAGACTGGCGGTGCCTGAGCTGGATACACTGGAGTAGCGTTGGGCTGTGCGGAGTACTAGCTAGAGACGCCTGTCTGTTGGGATGCTATGCCTGGAAGCGGCGTTCTGCCAAGCTCTGGAAGTTGAGTTTGTTGTTCCTGCTGCTGTCGACGAGCGAGGGGAGGACCACTGGAATACTGAGCTTGTCGAGTTGCGCCCTTTCTCTAGATAGTCGCAGAGGTCTAACGTGGCGGAGTGGTAGCCGCGGTGGGCTTGGTCCAGCCTTGCTGAACCATGGCTTGCATAACAGCGGCGACTACTCCCGGCTCCACAGCAGTAGTGGCTGGTGCAGGAGCGGGGCTTGTAGACTTCATCGTACTAGCAGATGAGTCCGTATAGTAGTTGTATCCCAGCCGCTACGCTGCTGGGGGCTGTGGAGTAGAAGGGTATAGAATGTTGTGGATCAGTCAGCACTGCCAAGTGCCAAGGCCTCTTTTACACACTGATATAGGTGGCTTCTTCCATTTTAGTACTTAATCTTCATGCAATTCTATAGGTAATTAATTAATGTCTTGTTCTACTTAGCTTAGTTATAATAGGTTATAAGCCCGGCGTATACGCTTACCTATCCTATCTAATATAGAAGAATTATTATTATAGGATACTAATTAAATTTAGCTAGTTGTAGATTAAGTAGTACCTCTAGAGTTAATAACTGAAGAAGGTTTACCCTATAATATTAGTATTAAATTAGATCTAATTGTCCTAGCTACTATCTAGAGCTAAGCGAGCTAAGTAAGAGCCTAGTAATATAGTAGACTAA
>JAASFE010006019.1:2393-28382 GCA_013365205.1 Pseudocercospora cruenta
AAGGTATCTAATATTAGTAACTCTAACGATATAGACGATAAGTAGGAGGACGTTAGTACTTCTAATTTCGAGGATAACTAGGCTACGACTAACGAATTAAATAATAATAATAATTAGTAGTATAGTAATATACTATATAGTATAAGTAGTAATACTACTTTAATATTATCTAGGTAGTATATAGCTATATTTTTATAATATATATAGTATAGCTACTAATTTACTAGTATATAGATTAGCGATAGGGGTCTATTAGGTTTATATAGCGTTTATAGGCTAATTATATACCTATAGGTTTATAAATAATAAAAGTAATATTCTAGATATTATCTATATACTTTAGACTACTACTAGACTAATTTTTATACCTAAATTTATATATTCTGAAATATAGCTCTATAATATTACCTATACGGTCCATAACGACCCTTAGACTACTATGGGCAGCAGCTCCGGAACGGGTTTAGCGCTGCCTTAGCAGTCTATGCTCTGAGACTACTGGCCGATACGAAGCCCAGATGGTATCAGATAGCGGAGATCATTTTGGATTGCCTGAAACGGAAGATAGCAGCGAGTTGTCGACGTCTGATCCGAGTGACTTTTGCAGGATTCCCCTTGCTCCTCAGGAGTGGTCGCCCTGAGAAGAGTTTGATGCGGAGAGCCTCCTGCTGTCTCGTGATCAATCGGAGATTCGTGGACTGTCTAAGGCTCTCGACGGCGTACTCAACATCTGCATTGTTCGCAGGCTCAGTGGCGTCCCCAGCTCTGCGACAACCACTGCAGTCGTAACTGCCGATATGCACTGTTTGCGAGGGCATGGCAGCAATCATTTGGGCGACGGCTTCCGGCAGTGGCAGCGACATACCGACCTTGTGGTAAGTTGCCTCACGCCCAGCAGACTCAATGCGCCGGACAATCATAAGCACTGCTCTGCCATCTGGAGTTCTCGCATTGAGGTCGAGTACCTGGAGTAGACCTGATGGGGGCTTGTAGCCTGTCACCAGCACGGCTGGGATTGTAGGGAATGAACTCCCTGTTCGCACAAGATGACAGGCATAGGCAACGCCTTCTTGCAGACCAAGCATGTGGGCGTGTTGCATAGCCATAAAATCGTTCCAGACTCGCTGTTGAAAATTGCTGCTGATCATGGGTCGAAAGTTGTCTTCATCGGCTTGTGAAATGCTCCAGATCGCTCGAGAATAGCTCTGCACAAGGACTTGCGCGATTGCTTTCGCTTGACGCGTACCCAGACCAGCACCGCCAAAAGTCCAAGCCAGAGTCAGCGCAAGTGACCATTGCGCTTTTGTAAAGATGATCAGAGTGATGTCGCGATGAATGCGACCTTGCTTTGGTTCATGGACTCGACCGAGGCGACGAATTGTCTGGACGCTGCCGAGAACTCGTGCATGTGCGGTGACAACACCATGAGCAGCTTGGCTAATTCCCAATGGCGTTACGTGGTTCAAGCTCGATATGCCAGAAAGCTTATGCCGCTGCAGGAATCTTGGGAATGCACATGTTCCGACTTCGCCATCGACAAGTAGGCATGAAGAAGCAGGAAGCAAAGCCCAACGAATATGGCCTGTATTAACAGCTTTGGCGCACCAGCGAGACCACGCTTGACCCTTTGTTTCGTCTGCCACTGGTTGTACGGTCACACCTGAAGCCGCCATGACGCCATATACTTCATCGACAGCTACAGTGGCACTGCGATTGCCTGGCAGTTCCATAATTCGCGTTTGATCAATGTTCTTGAGTCGAGCATTTGCCATGCCAGCGAAATAGCCATGTAGAACATCAAACTCCGATATGAGACATTCTTCAATCGCCAGAGTATTGCAAATATCTGGCAATGCTGAAAGTGCATAATCATCGATCTTGATTGGTCTCAGGTCGGTTCCAATCCAGAGAACTTCTTTGGCTAGTACGTACTCTTGCAACGTCCAGATACGAGTGGCCCAGGATGTGCTGGCCAGCCTTACAAGACCTTCCATGGCCAAGATAATCCATTGACGCCCACTGCCATCCTGCCAGTTCGCACCCTCCTCGGTCCAGGCTTCCGCAAGGCACATAGCTAGTGCACCTTCGATCTTCTGAGCTAACCAGTCTACTGACGATTGGTCTGTTCTCAAATCGCAGGATATGAAGATCACAACACATGTCGCGTTGCCAAATACCCGATCCATAAGCGGAATCTGCTCCAGTTTGTCGGATGGATCATCCTGGTCTATGCATATCGTATCAAACCAAGCATGACGAATGTGAGGGTACCGATCCGATATGACGGCCTGAATCCCTTGCCCTCCAAAGCAATTCTCAAACGGTCGAGAAGGAGGAAAGACGTCCTCGCTCCAAGTATGCGATGCGGCAACGTAGTCTGGGTGGTTGTCCAGAGGCCATAACTCAAGCTTCCCTGTATTGATGTTGTAAAGTCGAAATAACGGTTCTGGCTCTACAATTGTGTCGAACTCGTCCAGCGAATTGATCAAAGAAGTCCGACCGGAAGGTACAGCGCGTGTTTGATGGGAATAGTATCGTGATGCAATAGCTCCAAAGCGTGGGACTTTTAGGGACTGGCCTGGATCGTCCGAAACTTTGTGTCGGCGCTTCATTGCACAGCTCAGTCCAGACTGAAAGTTAATGCGTGTTCACACTTGAGTGCTGCTGATGCGATCGTTTCGAGCAAGCTGTTCAGCTCCTTCACCCTGGCTCGCGTCCAAGACTGAGGCTGGCGCCACGATCAAAACCCTTGTATCCCGTAGACGCCATATTTCTCCTGACTATACGACTTGACACGTCGAGTAGATTTTATGGCCAGACGTACACGAGCCTTACGGTGCATAGACACGCGATGTCAGAATAAAGAACACGACACTCTCGCAAGGGCGATGTCGCGATTTATCTGAAGCAAGACAATGCGAACTAAGGTTGCGGATCGCAAATCTTATCTGGCGGCATGACATCGGCGACATGGGAATAGAAACAACCCAGACCTCCATGAACTCAGTAACAGTACTTGCTGACCATTCTCCAATGCCATACAATGTTCAGATCAAATGGCTTTCAAAGAGTGTCAAAAGGCCTCCGTAGCTTTTCCACCAGCCAGACGATGGCACAGAGGCTCAGGATAGGATATGTACCTGGTGAGATACATTCACTTATGGAGCAGGGACATAGTCTGACTATTGATGTACAGAACACTTCAGCACACCTCTAGCCTTCGCCCAACAACACTATCAGCTGAAAGCCGAACTCATCCCGTTCCCGACCGGCACCGGAGCTCTCGCATCCTCCCTTAAAGCTCCACGAAATGAAGCCGGCAGCATAGATGTTGCAATCGGTCTCACAGAAGGCTTCGTAGCCGATCTGGGCAAAACGATCGCCAGCAACGCTCGACCAAACTACGGCCTCATAGGCACATACGTCGACTCACCACTCTGCTGGGCAATCGTGACCGGCGCCCAACGCTCCGAAATCAACGACGTCAGCGACCTAAAAGGCAAAAGAGTAGGCGTGAGCAGAATAGGCAGTGGAAGCTATGTCATGTCTTTCGTCCTCGCAGACCAGAGAGGCTGGCTAGAAAAATCGAAAGAGCCGTTCGAAGTCGTGCCGATCGGAGATTTCGCTGCTTTACGAAAGAGCGTTGGACCAGATGCGAGTTCGGAATTCTTCATGTGGGAACACTTTACGACGAAGCATTTCTGGGATAATGGCGAGCTGAAACGAATTGGAGAGATTTACACGCCTTGGCCATCGTGGATGATCACGGCTCGTACGCATGAGAATTTGGAGCCGGATGTGGAGAGAATGGTTGGTGCGATTAATGATGGGATTACGCATTATAAGGAGAATAAGGCTGAGGCTGTGGAACATATTACGAGTACGATGCATTATAGCAAGGATGATGCGCAGGAGTGGATGAAGACCGTGGTGTTCCCGGCTGATGTCAGAGGAGTGAAAAGTAGTGTGATCGATCAGACTGCGTCGATTTTGAGGAAAGCGGGAGTATTGACTGAGGAGGCTGGAGGAAGTGATGAGATGATTCTGATTGAAAGGCAAGAGGACGATGTGCTTGCTAATGCTGCGGATGTGAATGTATAGCATGGGCAAAGGCATGTGCCAGAACTGTCACATTATCACGCATCCTTTCTCATCAACCACCGGCTCCGCAACATATCGTCCTTGCGCCAGCAACAAGCTCTCACTAGCCTTGTGCTTCGCAGTCGGCACTCTCAATTGCGTGATATCCTTCACCTTCTGCCTCTCAGCCCATCTAGCGACCACAACAGTCGTCCTCAACCTCAAACCTGATTCCCAACCTTTCCCCGAAGGCACTTTCTCAGACCTCATCTTCAAAATCGGCTTCTTCAGCTCCTTCCAATTCTCCTCACACACCAAAGTCCTCTCCGCAGCTTCAACGTTCTTGTCATTGCCAGGATAGTACCATGTAGACCACGTGAAAGCTTTATCGCGATTCGTGCTGGGAAGCTCGAGGTATAACTGTCGAAGTTGGAGTTGGAAGTCTTCGAAGGTGGACGAAGACGTGAGGGTGATGCGTTTTGCAGTTGTGTCGGATTTGTCATTGGATTGGACAATTGTGTAGAAAATGTAGATGTGACAGAGGGATGATAAGGAGCTTGGAGAGCGTGCGACTGATTGCCGGACAGCTCGGGTTGTGTTTGGCTGGTGGGTTTCGGTGGCGTCGGTATAGGTTGGAGGAGGTTGAGTCGATTCTTCAGTAGCGAGTTCTGGCAGATCAGAAGTTGGGGCATGGTCGGGCTCAACATCCGGCATCGTGGTGGTTACAAGGCGCCAATCTATTAGGTGACGCTCGCTGTCTTCGTGAGAGCAGATACGGGCCCTTAATCCCAGCTTCGGTCGATGAAAAGGCACTAAATATACTTGACACTCTCTCTGTCTATCGCACTTCGCATTCGGGAGTCGAAGTGCAGATTGCGGTTAAAATTTATCCGGACATAGGCCAAAACAGGATCTTCAGCCATTGAGGTAAGCACAGATTATGCCCCGGTCTCTGTACAAACGTCTGACATTCTGACAGGTACAGGGCCAATTCCAAGGTAACGGCTTTCGGAACGCGGAAGCACAATGCCGTCTATGTCTCTTCGCTGTTGCAGCGCTTTGAGGCTGGCTGCGATGCGAAAGGCCAAGTGACGATGAGACCGATTGGTGTCCTTGTCCATCGGCCACTCAGAGGATCATATAGAAAGCTGTGGTCGAGACGTCCGCGAGTTATCCGCTTCGAAGAGACGCCATTGCTCGACTTGAGTCTGCACAACCCAATGCCGTGTACTGCAACACCGTTATGCCTCTACAGCCTTGCCTCCCTTCGATATCAGGTCTAGGAAACCTTGCTTGCTCATCTCATTCACCCTTTCCTCCCTCTTCTTCATGCCGACCACGCCTTCCTTCCTAGCCTCAGCTCTTGCCTCTTCAGCCTTGACTTGTGCCGCTCTCACTGCATTAAACAATTTTACAACACCTCTTTGCGCGGTCTTCTTGAGTCTCTTCTCCTCTTCCAAGATTGCGCCAGTGTCCACATTTGGTAAGTGCAGGCCTAAAACGTCTGCAACATGACCCTTCTCTGCCAATGCTCTCTTTTCTGCGCGTATCTGGGCTCGAGCTTTCGATTCGAGCTTAGCATCTGCAAGTTGCTTGTCGGCTTCAGCAGGAGTTTTGCTACGGCTGAGCAGAGGATTCGCGCGTTTCGATGCAGTAAGTTTTGTGTCGAGGATTTTGAGCATACTCGTCGCCATGGAATCAGGATCGTTGCGCTTCTTCTTGGTTCGGGCCTGGGAGGAGGTGATTGAAGCATTCCCATCAGACTCTGATTCCGAGGCCGAAGATGCTTCATCAAGATCTGATTCGTCATTTTCTGGGATAACGTCTTCGTCATCTTCCTCAGAACCTTCTGCTGCTAGACCATTGAGAGCAGTGTTCTTCTCAAGAACGTCCACGCCTCCATCCATCTCTTCCTCCTCCTCTACATCTTCGCTGTCATCGCCGGATGCTGAAGGTTCGGAAGGCGGCTTTGGTGCTGAGACAACTCGCTTCAATATCGACTTCGGCTTGGATGTTGTTGATCCTATCTCAGGCTTCTTCGCAGCCTCTTGGGCCTTAAGGACATATTTCGGCCTGGGCGCATCGGATGCTCGCTGTGTAGGCCCGTCTTCTTCGTCTTCTGAGGAGCTGTGGTACGTCTTTTGCTTCTTGATAAACTTTTTCTTCTTCGGTCGCACTTCGTCCTCGACGCGACGTTTCTTTCCTGCCATTGGCGCCATTTTCATGTGATGCGACGTCGGTGAAGGTGTGCTCGAGGATCTGGAACTTTTTCCTCGCTTCCACAAGATCAACGCCAAGCCTCCGCCGACCCCACATGGACCTCGATCGCCTTCCACCACCACCAACTGTCCTCATAAGAACGTATTCATACAGCGACCATAAGAGCGAGTGCTCGAATTCCAGAATACTTAATACAACTGGAACACCGCCGCGATGGTGTTACAAGATTTGGGCCGGCGCATCAACGCCGCGGTCAACGATTTGACCCGAGCGCAAACACTCGACGAGAAGGCCTTCGATGGAATGATCAAGGAGATCAGCAATGCTCTCGTGGAAGCAGATGTTAATGTCGGGCTTGTCAAGAATCTAAGACAGACGATCAAAAGCACAGTAAAATTCAACGACCTCCCACCACACGCGAACAAGAAGCGCATAATACAAAAGGCCGTCTTCGATGCGCTGGTCGACATCGTAAACCCGCACCAGAACCCGTACCAGCCCAAGAAGGGCAAGAGCAATGTCATTATGTTTGTCGGTCTACAGGGAGCGGGAAAGACAACAACATGTACAAAGCTGGCAAGGTGGTACCAGGCCAGAGGATTCAGGACTTGCTTAGTCTGTGCAGATACCTTCAGAGCAGGAGCCTTTGACCAACTGAAGCAGAACGCGACTAAAGCCAAGATTCCATACTACGGCTCTCTGACCCAGACAGATCCTGCCGTGGTGGCTCGTGATGGTGTGGAGAAATTCAAGAAGGAGAAGTTCGAAATAATCATTGTGGACACCTCAGGTCGCCATCACCAGGAAGCCGCATTATTTGCAGAAATGAAAGACATCCAACACGCAGTATCACCACATCAGACAATCATGGTTCTGGACGCATCAATAGGTCAGGCAGCCGAGTCACAAAGTAGGGAGTTCAAGGATGCAGCAGACTTTGGTGCCATCATTATCACCAAAACCGATGGTGCAGCAGCAGGAGGTGGTGCCATCTCAGCAGTCGCAGCGACACATACACCGATCGTCTTCATTGGTACTGGAGAGCACTTACTAGATCTAGAGAAATTCAACCCCCAATCATTTGTCTCGAAATTGCTCGGCATGGGAGACATGCAAGGCTTGGTCGAGCACGTGCAGAGCTTGAAGTTGGATCAGAAGGAGACCATGAAGAATATCACAGAAGGCAAATTCTCCGTACGAGATCTTCGAGATCAGCTGCAGAACATCATGAAGATGGGACCGCTGTCAAAGATGGCTGGCATGATTCCTGGTCTTAGCAACATGATGGGCCAGATGGACGATGAAGAGGGCGGTATGAAGCTCAAGCGAATGATTTACATCTGCGACTCCATGACTGCCAAGGAACTCGACTCGGATGGCAAGATGTTTGTTGAGCAGCCTACCAGAATTACCAGAGTGGCGCGAGGCTCGGGAACTTCTGTCCGAGAAGTTGAAGAGCTCCTTACGCAACAGCGCATGATGGCCGGTATGGCAAAGAAGATGAAGGGAAACATGGGCAACATGCAGAAGGCTCAGCAGATGATGGGCTCCGGCAACAAGCAACAGCAGATGGCTGCTATGCAGAAGCGAATGCAGAGCATGGGTCAAGGCGGTGCAGGAGGCATGGGAGGAATGGACATGAACTCAATAATGAAGATGATGGGTGGCGGTGGAGGAGGCGGCGGAATGCCTAATTTGGGAGGCATGGACATGCAGAAGATGATGAGCATGCTTGGTGGGATGGGCGGCATGGGTGGTGGCGGAGGTGGAGGCCGCCGGTAGTGAGGGCTTTCGAGCCTATGCAATTTGTGGTGAAATGACTCGGGCATAGCGAAGGCGTTTCGGGGCGCATTACCAAGGACCGCGGCCATGGCTGGCGTGCGATGTATCCACGAAATCTACGCAGCAGAAATGCGTCGACTGGCCATTATTCTGGGGTCAAGCACACTGTGAACACCTTTCTTCAGATCCGTTCGTCCCAGCTGGATTTCTGGCAGGTACGGAAGGAAGAAGACAACGTCATTGAAGTACGCGGCAAGCGACAGCTCACTTTCCTCATGCCTCACTTTACAATTTTAGTTGATCGCAGAAGGGTGCGCAGCCGTCATGATTCGAGCTGACTTCAGCACTCTCGTTGACAACACTTACACTCCACTCCACCGCAAGCAAACTTGCCACCGTCAACAAACTCCTTCCATTTCGACTAGTGCATGCATCAAGATGGAGGCGACAGATGAATTGACACTGACCGACAGGATCCAAGGGCTTGCGCAAGAGCTACAAGACATGATCCTCGACTTCACGATCGCCATCGCGCCGAGCACTGTGCACGTCACACCCGCATACAAAAAGCCGTGGCAGCTCAACATCAACCGCGCCACGCGCAAGGCTGTCGCAGAGGCCTATTACCAAGGCTGCACTTTTGTCTGGCGATCAGATACCAGACGTGAAGTCTACGTGAGGTGGCTAAAATCTCTGCCAGCTGCTCATCACGCCATGATTCACAAGATCAGGCTGTGGAATCGCGACAGAGATGAGGTGCTCCTGCGACCCACCATGGTCACCGAATCCAACCGAGATCTCCTCAACAAGTGCCTCTGGGTCGCTGCACAAGCGGGGAACATGCTTTCCGTTGAAGTCTTCTGGACCAATATCAACTTGCTTGACGAACGAGGAAACGAACGCAAGATATGGGTGCAGCCTAATACTCTTTGCGAAATGTGGTCAGTCTATACCTTTTCCTGCTTGAGACTTGTACGTTGTGTATGCTTATGCTTGCATTCAGGAAGGATCCATCATGGACAGCGCGCGAATGGATCGTCTATAGCTGGGAGCAGCCTCCAGAGGGATGCACATGGGATAGCAGCGAATGAAGTGAGTCACAGTGGCAGGAACGGCATATACGTGGACTGCAGACGCTACAAAATACATTCAGCGCTGCTTACAAGTCGACCACTAGGTCTGCATCTCGACTCCATGCGTCGAAGGAGAGGAAGCGGGATTCCGTGCCATCCAGTAACGGCCAACAGCAGTCATATGAACGGGACGAGTTACCGGCCGTCACTGAGCAGTATAAGAGCTACAGAGAAAATATAAACAGAATGGACCACATTTGGGAGATGCTCCTGGAACAGTTTCTCCCTTCTCACCCCCAAACGAAGAGCATAGACGTGGTGTGCTAATGCCATTCTCACCACCACGCTTCCTGGAGATCAATGACGGTACGCTACAAGAAGATCCAATTAAGCAGGTATACTGAGGCAACACAGAACAGTTTGGGCTACACTTATGTGACAGTGACTGACACATTGGCTAGGTGGAATTATTGGCCGTGTCACTGGCAGGTCATGGCGGCTCAGGGCAGGTCGAAGTGGTGCGAATGTCTAATTTTGCCGTGGATGCGAGGCATGCCCTATCATCAGTTGATGCTTTGCTGCATGTTTCCTCACTTTTAGCCCCACTCACCTGATTGGCGCGTACGAATTGGCTACACACGTGAAGCCTTGGCATTTGCTTGCCGGAGACTCATCCGTGGCTCATTTGCGCACTAGCCGCGCTACCTGCGACAAAAAAAAAGAGCCGCTTTGGTATCGACTGCTGTGACCCTCAATATCATGGCAGTCTCTCACCACTCGATGAAATTGGAGCAACGCATGAAAGCGCTGGCCATAGTCGATCAGCCTCTCAACGTGCTGCAACGCCGAATTCGAGTCCTTCCCCAGGAGCTCCAAGATTTGATCTTCGACTTCGTCCTCGGTTCGTTCGAGCCTGGCGCAAAAGTGACTATTGATGAAGATTACCAACCACCAAGAGCGCTTTCCATCAACCACGCCACCCGCAAGAAGCTTACAGCGCAATACTACTCGAACACCAAGTTTACCATCAACTTTTCTGGTCGACGTAACTTCAATACGTACTTCACCTATCTGTGGATTCGCAGCGTTGCCTGTGAGCACTTGAGTCTTGTCAAGGAGCTCAGATTCAGGCACGATTTGATCACTCGACGCCAGATCTGTGAGGAACTGCAGCAACATGGGGACTGGCTCTCGCAAGAAGTTACCGCCAAGAATATTCGTCTCCTTGCCTATGTGATGGCGTATACGGCGAATGGAGACAGAAAGCTCCGATGGCTGGACCGACACGAGATTGCTGCTCTTCCCTAGGTATGTGTGCACTACCCTCCGATGTCAATTCTCTCGCTGACTCCATACAGAGCACTATCTGACTCGTGATGTCAAAGTGAGGAACATGCTGCCGAGAGAGCTGGTTGAGATGAGGTTGGAGCTTTAAACCACCTTCGAAGCTCGAATTTGTCGCGCCCAAGAAATCAGTGAGGCGCTCCTATTCTATCCGGACGCACTCACCAGCTGGCTTTCTAGATTCTACCATTGAGAGCAAATCCAGTGAGGAGCATTGAATACAACTCTGCGTTCACTTCTCCAAAAATCGAAGTGAAATGAGTCAAGCAGAGGAGCGATAGCCATCGAATCCTTGACGTTTGCAGCCTGGAGGGCCTCCAACGTCACTGAGTGTCCTCATGCAATCATCTTTTTAAACGAACCGGCATTCTGCGGCACGTTTCGAGCCAAGTGCAGTTGCAGTGAAACGATATACCGATGATGCCTGAGACATTATGAATCAAATCCACAAAAATGAAGAGATTGTCACTAAGACAAGGATCTAGTGAACGCCACGGGCATTCACTTGTCTTTGACCCCCTTTCAGGCGGAGCTAACCACTCCTACTTTCCCCTAATAAATCTCAATCATCAGACTCTTGTTCAGCATAAAGGCACGAAGCTGATCAGCTATAGCTCGGGTCCGTGCTCTTGCAACAAGTTGGTCATTGGCACTCTTTGCTCACACCAACCATTCTCTTCAGCAAACTTCGCCAACGTAGTCGCTCGACATGGCCCCCGAACGTACCATCGAAGACCGTATCAAAGCACTCCCACAAGAGCTCAAGGATGTGATCCTCGAATTCACACTACTGGTCAGCCTCAAGCCCTCCGACCAAAACGTGGCTTCCATCACACGACACTACAAACCACCCTGGCAGCTGAGCATCAACCACGTCACCAGAGAACCCATCTGCAAGGCTTTCTACGGTCAATCTACCTTTCGAGTCAATGCCACCCGCTTCCCACAGCCCTGGATCAAGGAAGAGAGCCACGAAATTGCGTCTAAATGGCTTTCGAGCTTGGCTCCGGAGTATTGCTCGATGATCATAGAACTCCGGATTGATCGTCGTCAGAGGGTCGTCCGCGCCAATCACTTCAGTCAGCTGTGGCCTGGTCGTACACCACCGGCCCTACACGAACTAGAGCAGTGTTTCGACCAGTTCTCTGCGTTGCCAATCGAGCGCAAACGTTTATACTTTGACATTTTGATCAAGTACGAGGACGGAAAGACGAAGAGCCATTGGGTCAATGAGGATAGTGCGCAGGCGCTGCCTTGATGACACTTCGAATTTGCATGCGCTGTTTTGGAACGATACAGGAGCTAAGAAGCGCTGGGGTTGCAGCGGCGTTGCAACTTATTCTGTATCGACTTCGTATATGGCGACGGCGAAATATTCTTACCGAGAGAGAATGTGGCGAGTCCAGACATATCTCGTGTGTTCTTGATCCTGTGAAAGTGGTCAGTGCGCGTAACTCAGGCACTACGGCTCGGCAATACTACTCCTTTTCAATTGTCTCTCCCATCCCAACTTTCAATTCCAACATCCTGTCGATACCAAGCATGGCCGACGACACCAACATCGACGAGCGCATTCAGGCGCTTCCTCAAGAACTACAAGACCGCATCCAGGATTGGGTCTTCGCCATCGACTCGAAAGTCACTCTGATCTCGCGCCTCTACAAGACACTCAAACTACTCAGCGTCAATCGCGCGACTCGCAAGTCCTTCGCTCGAGCTTACTACAGTCAGACCAAATTCATGATCCCAAGACTCCTCAAAGCAGACAATGGATCTGAACATCCGCACCCACGTATGCTGTATGCTCTCAAATGGTTGGCCAGCTTGCCTGAGGATTATCGCTCCATGATCAGCCACATCCGCATCGAGCGATACTGGGGTGCTCCAGGATCTGCTAGGCGCAGGAAGGTCGACGAGGCCAAGGGCTGGATCCAGGATTGGGAGAGACTGCCGGTCGACCGTGACTGCTTGTTCGCTCAGCTCGAGCTGCAGGGCTTGGACGGATCTTATCAGACGCAATGGGTGAACTGGGCGGAGGCTCATGCGCTTCTTCAGTGAGTATACCTGCCGCGCAATACAAGTCGGGGCCTCTTGCTAATGATTATAGGAACTAGGAACGAGCGCCGAAAAGTGAAAAACCTTGATTAGAAGCACAGGATGGTCCGGCTGCCGCGTTGAAAGGTGCAAGCTACGATGAGCCATCTGCAGAGACCCCAAAGGCAAGAATCAAGCGTTCGACATACGCGGCGTTGTCTAGGCAGTATTAGACCAGCTTTGGCTTGTGGACGGATGTGAGGACTGGGTGCATGTGCTTTTGGAGGATTGGCATTCAAAGGAAGATCCCACCTGAGATCCGAGCATCAATAAGATATGCCATCGAAAGAATTCCCAGATTTCCATTGTCTCTTCTGCTCTTGCCTTGCTGCGTCTTCTCTGCGAAAGTGATCCGTGCCTATAGATTGTCTGGCTTGGCATGAACTGCAGAGCTCACTTCTCGTGTTGAAGTGTTTTCCACCACACGACACCAACAGCGGCAACAGCATCAGCTTCAGCGCACCGCCAGCATCGACTCGCCTTACGACATAAGTTCCTCTTCGCACTCGCCAATACATCGCGCATTTCGCTCACCGCGCAATCCAGCCAACATGACCTGCTCCACTTCGCGACTCACCATCGAAAAGCGCATCCAGGCGCTGGCTCAGGAGCTGCAAGACCAGATCCTGGAGTCTACACTCATCGGCGGCGTCAAGCAACAAGAACTCGTCGCCATCAACAAATCCTACAAGCCTCCATGGCAGCTTAGCGTCAATCGCATTACCAGAACGTCTGTCACTCAAGCATACTATGGCACCTCCATCTTCCAAATTGAGATTGGTCACTATGCAACTGAGAACCGACGGAGAATGATGCGCACTGCGAGGAAGTGGCTCGCTAGCCTGCCTGAAGGCGTGCGCTCTGGCATTTCCCAGCTCCGCTTCAACCGTTACATACCAGCTTTGCCGGCATGTAGTGCACACACCAAGCGATTGAGCCTGCCCTATCAGGAAGACTGGTACCGGCTCTGCTATACCTTGCCTTTGGACTGTCGCCGCATCAAATTAGACCTGACGCTGAGGGATAGCGATGGCGTCGAGACCACACATTGGGTTGATTGGGACGGCGCACATACGCTTCTCGAGGCCGAGTAAGTTCACCCTGACCACTCAATGAGATCTTGAAGTTCTGACAGTTTGATCCAGGAACTGGGACCGAATGGAGACATTGAGCGCAACCTGGGACGAGGTCTTTGAATATTTGCGTTAGCAGCGCCTCGCACTTGGATCTCGCTTCATTGAGGCGCAAGTATCTGGAGAGTAATGGCAAGCAGTGGCCATGGGAAAGAAGTTGAGACACGTACGGAACGTCAGAGCGCACCTGATATTTTGCTCGGATGATCCTGCCATTAGAGACAGTTGTCTCGAGGTGTATCCCATTTTGATAGCCCTCAAACATACTCCCACGCCCGAACTCCACGCTAAACCTTCAAAAGGTCACATTGTCCTCTTTCTCTACTGTCCGAGCACTTTCAGGTCCTCTGCGTCGATGTCAGTAAATCCCTTCCAGCCTGCTCGGGAACCTTCACGTACTCTGCTGCGTCAAAAGCAATCCGTATCGCTTCTTGAGGGTAACTCGGTGTCTATAGCCTCAAATCAGCCTCATTGTCATCAGCCCGTCCTTGTCCTTAGTTTTACCTCGAGTACTTATCATCAGGCGAAAATCTAGCAGGATGCGCAGACTTGGTGATTTCGCCGGAATCGATGACTTTCTTAAGGGTGTACAGGCGCTTGCCCTGCTCGTCGAGAGTGTACATGAGATGCATGGTGAACAGTCGTCGGCTGTCTTATTCGTGCGGTAAAATCCGATTTGCTCGATTGATATGTCGCTACTGTCGCAAAAGAAGTCTCAACCTCAAAATCTCTCCGCAAGCTTCTTCGGCAATGCCAAGCGTTCTCACATGAACTCACATTCATGCTGGCGCATACACATGTCCACCATTCGCTTCTGACGACAGCTTTCAATGCCACCACGACCAGGCCAGTAACGAGCGACTTAATCACCACCATGGACCTCCTCGACCTCCTCCTCGTGCTTTTCAGCCTTCTCGGCTTCACAAACGCCCAATTCTTCAATTTCGGCAACATGTTCAATCAAGGCCAACAACAACAATACCAAGAACCTCAAAACGTCGCGAGTGATTCTGAATGGTATCAACAGAATTATGAAGCAGGTAAGTGACGAGCGCTAGCGAGTCCCCATCCCGCTCTCTTCTCCGTCGTCTTGTCTCGCGGACTGACTTCGTTCGTCTAGCCCGCTGCGACAAATATCTCTGCCCTCACACATTGTCCTGCGTACACTTCCCACATCATTGCCCCTGCGCGTTCCCGGCACAAGAAGATAAGATTGAATTTGGGGATGGGAGTATGGCTTGTGTTAGTAAGGGCGGTTTCAAGGAGAATGAGGCTTTGAGGAAGATTGAGTTGGCGAGGAAGGGCTTATTGTGAGAGGATGGAGGATATGCTGATGATCCGATATGATATGATACGATCATGAATGGCATTATCGATGCTGGCGCTATGCTATGCTTCATCAATACTGTTCGGACGACGTTACGGAATTATGCTGCTGTAGCTTTTGATCCCTTCCTCGGACTGCTTGGATCCCGATTCTCCTTGTCTGGACTCTTGCTTCTGGTCTTGGATTTGGAGACATACTTGTACGCATACCTCTGTGGACTCTCGACACCGACCTCCTCTTTGCCCCATTGGTGCAGCAGAGTCTTCGCCATGAGCTCACGCTCACGATTGGACTCCTCCAACTTCTCTCGCCAGTGCTTCTCGCGCTTCTTAATCGCCTCCGTGACGCGAAGATCCAAAGTTGAGTTGACGGATTCCTGGTCGGAAAGCTTCTTCTTGAGAGTGGAGACTTCTGAGGCCAGACTTTGCAGAGAGTCTTGAGCTTGGTCACGCTCGAAGATGGCAGTGTTGAGTTCTGACTGCTTTGACTCGAGCTCAATGCGAAATACCTCGATTTCCTGCGTTGACGTCAGGCCATTCTGCTCGTGTGAGTTCCGCAGGCGGGCCATCTCTGAATCGTGCTTAGCTTTGCCATCTCGCATTTGCTGCCGAAGTTCCTGCATTTGTCGTTGAAATCCTGCTGCCAGCTCCACGGCTCTGCTACGCTCGACAACAGCTCGGTCCAGCTCATCATCGTGCCCGTGCTTGGCGGCTTCGAGCTCTTCTGACGCAGTCTTCAGTTGATCAACGGCTTCGATATTGTTGCTCTTGAGGCGTGCAACCTCCGCCCTAGCTTCACGCAGTTGCCGCTCCAGTTGGGAGATGACGGTCTCGTTCTCCTGCGCCTGCTTGATTTCGACCTTGAGGCGTGCTACTTCCTCTTGATGCAAGTCGCGCTCCCCTGCATGTTCCTGTCGTAACAGTCGGACGTCCTCCTCTGCATCGCTTTTGCTTCGATTGGCCATCTCCAGGTCTTGCTGCAAACTTCTAATCTGCAGATTGTGGTCCAGCTTCAGTCTCTCGATCTCGCCGCGCAGCGCTTGCGCCTCCAGAGCATGACTCTGCCCGTCGCCAGTAGCGTTCTTGCGAGCCATCTCTGCCAAAGTTTGCTGATCTGCAAACTTCTCCTTCAGCTGCGCGAATTCTCGTCGAAACTCCTCATTATGTCGATTGGCCATTTCCTTCATCTCTAACAGATCCTTCTCACGGCGAGCGGCCTCGGACGAGCTAGTTTCGTACTTTAGCTGCTCCTGCTTGCGTGTACGGCGCTCCTCGTCCAGGGCATGTCCTAATACGTCATTCAAGTGCTCCAGCTGCTGGCACTTTGCGTCGAGCTGCTTGAACTGCTGCTCCATCTCGATACGAGACTGATGATCAGCCTCACGGCCGTACGTGCCGTGCGTGGATGTGCGCTGTAGAGTGCCCTGAGTGGAGCTCCGCTGAAGGACTGGTGACCGCACTGGCGATAAAGTTGGACTTGAAGCACGACCTGGCGTCGACTGCTCCTCTGCTTCTTTCTCTAATGTCTGCTTCAGACTGCTATTGATGGTGCCATACGTGCGACCTCGTGATTGTCCAGGGGTCTGCTGCGCCGTGGTGAGTTCGCTATAGTAGTCCTCCACAGTCGGTTGGAGGAACTGCTTGTGTGCCGGTGGCTGTGGGGTTGAGCCCTCGCCGTCGGTCTGCCACTCCGAGCTGAACTGCTCCTCGTAGCCAGTTCGGTCCAGCACCGACAACTTTGGAGGGCTGTTCTCAGGCGTGTGATGGCTTCCTGTGTGGTCGTCCTCGAGATGAAGCTCGTTTTGCGGAACCTCAAGGAAGTCGCGCCGGATGTCGTTCTCAGACACATATTCTTCATGCCGCGATCGCATCGCCTCTTCTCGGAAGTCGCGCGTAGTCTGTGCTGCAGCGTTCCTGCCTCTCAAGGTGCCTTTCTTCTTGATGCTGCCCCCTCGCATCCACATATCCATGTTTTGTGTAAAGTCGCTCGGGCCCTCAATATCCTCTGACACAATGCGCTCGATGTTCGGCTTTGGGATATTGGTATCAGTATCATCGTTGTCCAGATCTAGAGCATTCAGGTCCAGCGAATATTCGGACTCTGGCTGAGAGTCGCGTCGCGGAAAGGCGCGTACTGGCGGGCTAGACTGCATTTTGTACATCTGTTGTTTGACAAAACGCTCCGAACAGCTGTAGAGAGTCTGACAACGCTATCCGCCAGCGTAGCAAGCAATGCTCTGGTAGCAATGGCTTGCGATAAGATTCGAGGTTCGACGCGAAGGTCCGTGTTTACTTTAGATTTCCAATGTCGGCCTGGCGCAGATCTCAAATGCCGATCGATTGCAGGGATGCTCGCGTCAAACACGTGCCGTGAAATTCGGGCTCACCTTCTCTGCCGAGACACCCGCACTATTGACACCTTCTCCTGCTTGTATACTGTCCTTTCTGGTTGCTAAAGAGCGTATGCCGCCGTTGGATGCTGTCTCGGAGGCAGCTTCCTCCACGTCAAGAAATGAGCGTTCCAGGGTGACACTGGCTGCAGCCACGGTATGCTTGATCTGGTACACTGCAGTTGCTCTGGTCTGCACCATTGGATATTGCCAGCTATGGCGATATTACTCCAAGCCAAAGCCGAGGGCAGTGTTCGATCCTGAGGACGCTCCCCATGTCACCGTCATCCGGCCGATAAAGGGACTTGAACCACGCCTCTACGACTGTTTAGCATCGACATTTCGCCAAGACTACCCAAAGGACAAGTTACACGTTCGCTTCTGCGTTTCAGATCGCAGCGACCCATCTGTGCCAATTGTACGGAAGCTGCTGGCAGACTTTCCCACTCACGATGCAGAGCTGTTGCTGGAAGAAGATGATGAAGTGCTCAAAGCAAATTCGGACCATCTTGGCCCGAACCCAAAGATCCGTAATATGAGCCGAGCGTACCGTGAGGCTACTGGAGACATCATCTGGGTTATCGACTGCAATGTCTGGGTGGCAAAGGGCGTCTGCGGGAGAATGGTGGCGAAACTCGAGGGCAGAGGAGAGAAAAGACGCAACAAGTTCGTCCATTTGACGCCACTCACTGTTGACATCGTCGGAACCGCAACCTTGGGCGAGAGCTCAGGTCTTCTCAATGGTGATTTTGAGGGGTCTCAAATCCGCTCGACGAATTCATCCAGTGCATCTTTCCAGCATTCGAACGAGCGGACTGCGCTCACCGTTGGAGGTGGTAGGCTAGAGGAAGCATTCATGGCCTCGGCTCATGCTAAATTCTACACTGCTATCAATACTGTACTCTTCGCTCCATGTATTGTTGGCAAGAGCACCATGTTCAGGCGCAGTCATCTCGACAGTCTGACCCACAATCAAGGCATCGACTACTTCAGCGAGAATATTTGCGAGGATCACCTTATTGGAGATCTGCTCTGGAAGCAACAAGTGCCCGAAGAAGTGCAAGTCGAGAAGCTGGGTAAGCATGCATGCTGCTTTGGCGATTTTGCCGTGCAGCCCATGGCGAATATGAGCGTTGGCGAATTCTGGAGCCGTCGTGTGAGATGGCTGCGGGTGCGCAAATTCACAGTTACTCTGGCTACGCTGGTCGAGCCTGGTACCGAGAGCTTCTTGTGCTCGCTTTATGGAGCCTTTGCTGTCACGACACTGCCGTTCTTCAACGACATATTTGGCATTCCTCAGACATGGGGTGCTTATGCCCTGTTCTGGGTGACCAGCGTTTCAATTTGGTGCGCAATGGATAGAACGCTATACCTAAAGCTACACTCTGGAGCATCCATCGAAGTCGATGAGGACACTCCGTTCTTCGCCAGGCCACCCAAAGCTTCAAGTAGAAGGAACTTCGGCGAGTGGCTGTTTGCTTGGCTAGGGCGCGAAACTTTGACATTACCAATTTGGCTGTGGGCTTTCTATGGAGGCACGAAAGTTGCATGGAGAGGCAAGAAATTCCGGGTCGGTATGGACATGAAAGTACACGAGATCACCAACGGAAAAGAGGCTGCGGTGTCAAACGGCTCGCCCTCGCACAGCAACGGGAAGGCTCGCAAGGACTGATACTGTCCATGTTTACATTGCTACAACTACAATCCGTCAACTTTCCATGACGCCCTCCATAGTTCGATCGTTGGCCTCAGCTTTAGTAGCTTCCTCCTGCTTGGTCATCGATGCACGTCGCTCCGCCAAAACCTCAACTGCAGCAGCCGGCGTAACGTTCGTACCCGCAGTCACACCAGAAATGCCCCAGACTTGGCTTCCTAGGTTCTTAGCGACCAGACTAAAAACCGTAATACTCATAAATGGCGATATACATCGATTGATACAAAAGCCACACAACAGCTTCTTCCAATTCGCTCTGAGGTGATCATTCAGGAATACCACTGCAAAAGCAAACCAGAAGCTCGGCGTGAAGGATATTATCAGAAGCGGAAGGAGCGAAAGAGCATCGAAATGAGTCGCGACACCATAGAGGAAGAGGCCAGTATTGAAGACGCGATAATACACCATGGTCAAGCGACTGATCTCAATCAGCGCCGCAATGCGGGTGATGATGATCATATTGGCGCCAGCGAAGTAAAAGTAATTGTTGAAGTATGCATTGGAACCCCAGCGTCTACGTTGCGAGAGGTAATGCTTCAACGACTGCGGCGCCACAGTCTCCGATCCAGCTTCTGGAACAAATAGCGTGTGCAAGTACTTGCCCTGCGACAGCATCGAGTAAGTCAAACGCCGGTCTGTTCCCAGATACTGAACCTGATGCCGCAACACTGGAAAGGTGGTGACAGGTTTCGCGTACTTCTCAATGGCGCCTGCCATCTCTGGCCGTACGACGACCATTGTGATACAGCCTGGCAGACAGGTGACTTTACCGACATAATGCTCTGCTCCTCGGCGAACGATCTGACCGAAGCTGTATTGGAATTGCTGGTATAGATTCCACAAAGACCACTCAAGTCCCGGCTCGTACTCCACGAAGACGAAACCACAAGCTGCTATGGCTTTCGGATCAGCCAAGCATGCATCAGCGAGCTTTGCGAGAGCGCCATGATGGATCGTGCTGTCGGCATCAGTGCAGAATACAAGGTCGAATTTGCTGAGGTCAGGCCGTTTCGTGAGCTCTGGGATAATGGTCGACCACAGCTCTTCACGCAGATCTTTAATTGTCTGGTCCATGTTTGAGCGCGGAAAATTGAACAAGTCATGACAAAGTATGAGCGAGTCCTTCTTGCCTGCATTAGGAGTCTTTTCGATGCAAAGCGTAGGAATATCGTCAACAAATCCTGCATCGATCTGAAGGGTCCCGATCTTCCATTTGAGAGACACGTATTGACGTGAGAAAGAAGCCACTACTTTCGTCATGTGGTCCTTTATAGGTCTCGGCTTGCCATCCAGAATGATGCACATAACTTGCTTATGCTCACCCATGCCATTGTCGCGGAGAGAGAAAAGTGTCTTTACGATCTGCTCCTCCGATTCAGAATATGCTGGGATGAGGCTCAAAATCCAGGCTGCCTTCTTCTCGACTTCGATTTTCCGGAAGAGCGGCTTCAGCTTATAGTAGATGCGACAAACAATCTGGATCCACACTGACAGGAAATCTTTGCTTTTGAAGAACAAGATGACCACCAAGACCCAGGTGCCCGAGTAGCCCATCCCACTCGCGACAATGCAGGCAATGTTGAGGGACACTACTATAGATCCAAAGAAGAGTCGCTGATATAGAAGCTCTTTCTTGGTCAAATTCCTGGCTGGGTTGACTGGACCTTCTTCCGGATCATCCGGTCCCTTCTCGATGTCGATATCGAAAGCTGCTACACTTGGCGTGTGGTAAAATCTCAGTGCTCCTTCTGTCTGGGGCGCAATCACATCCTCCACGGCCTTTGCAACAATCGACTGCCTTCGGTCACTGCCGAACACCATTTCAGCGGCGTTCGAGAACCTCCTTCGGACACCAGGGTCAAAAGAATGCGTGCGTTGCGACTGTCGACGATGAGGACGAGCTGTCCAAGTACTTGCTCTCCGCGGATCCTTCTCTTCAAAGATCGAAGCTCCTCGCATTCTGTGTGGGTCATGGCGAGGGAAACCTTGATCTGGTTCACTCTTGCCATGCTCAGAATCCTGGTCAAGGGCGAAGTCGTGCTGCTCGACACCTTCAATCCTCAGACTGTTGTCCCAGGTCCAGGCCTGCAACGGTGCTGAAGGACCCCAAATCCGTCTCTTCTTCGCTTGTGCATTGGCCTCGTCTGCAGCTTTCCACTGCCAGTCCAGCCCTGTTGGCGCCGATGTTGATCGCTCCCTACGAGATCCTTGCTGTGGCCGACTGAAGTTAGTCTGCAATGGAGATACGGCCGCTGAAGAATTCTGCGTCGATGACGTTCTTCGACTGGTAGAATGCAATACGCTTGATGTTCGTCTCGTGTCTACCACATCATCAGGAGCAATCTCTGACGCTTGCGATGCATGCTCGAAGATTGTCGGTGGCGTGAAGTGCGGAGCGTAAGAGCTGATTGGTCTAGCCCGCCTGGTTCGAGGTGTCTCGAGAGGTGCATATGAGACATGTGAAAAGTTGACTGAGTGGCGTCTCCGTTCCTCTGACCCTTGAAAGGTCACATTCGACAACCCATTATCTGAAAAACGATTCCTCGCACTAGAAGATTCTTGAGATTCTTGACGGTCGAAAGGCCGACTGAAGCTCCTGAGCCTTGAGTCGAGCCTGTCATCTTGCGTTCCACCATCGCTCCGCCGAAATGGCCTGCTGAAGCTTCTCAGCCTAGAATGGAGCGTGTCATCTTGCACTCGATCACCAGTCCCTTCGAAAGGCCTGCTGAAGCTCCTCAATTGAGAATCATGTCGGCCAACTTGTGCTTGATCATTGGTCCCTCCAAGACGTCTACTGAAGTTGGCCGGCTCCGACAGATGTCTTTCTCCTTGATGTCTCCTGTTATCTTCAGACACCACAGTCCCTCGTCTGGGAGGTGGTTGACCTGACGGTAAGCTAAAGTTCCGAGCTGCTGCAGCCTCCTGGAAGTTAGCGCGCCTGTGTGAAGCGCTCGGCGGTGGATCTCTCGAATGTCGATCTGCAGTATTAGTGGTGTCCTCTGCAACAAGATCGAGCTCCTCGTCCATTGAGCGGCGGCATAGAGAGTGTTGGTGACCCTGCACTGTGTCCTCCCGGCCATCTGTCTAGCTCCTTACGTTGTAGAGCACAACATTGTTTGGGCAAGCGGCGACTTCCGCAATTCGCAGACGCTGCAGTTCATCTCGCGGCAAGGGAAGAATGCGCCAAACGCTCTGTGACACCACAACGCCGCGCCAGGAGACTCGCGTGTAACCAAGCTGCGGCTGCTCCACGCATGCCTCGCTTATCATAATTCAACATCACTCCCTCGGCCGAGCTGGGCACTGGGCAACAGGAGAATGAAATGCTCATCAGAATGTATAGGTCGGCCGTCTCGCATATTCTAATCAAAATTCTACACAGGAAAGCTGTTGTTTAAGAACTACCTAATACCACTGCACCACCGCCCTCGTCAAATTCTTCAAGACCAGCCAGTCAACCTTCTCCTGTTTCGTGCACACAGCGACAGCATCAAACAACGCGTCGACTAGCTTGGCACTGTACTCCTCCTCGCTTAACTTCCTGATCACAGGAATCTGTGCTTGTTCAACCAAAGGGTCATAGAACGCCAACCCATCGCATCCAAGATTTTGCAGCTCATCAGCAAATGCCACACCAGGGGAACAACTAATCACACTCTGCCCAGGCTTGAATCCCATCCCAATGACCAAGATTCGAGGCTCTTCATTTGCCTGCTTGCAAACTTTGAAGAACTCCCTCGCAGCGAGGCGAGGTCGTGCCCAAGTATCAGCCGTCGCTCGACGCAGAACCGGCAGATCATTATTGACCATAAGGTAATGAGGATTTATCGGAATACAATGTCCGCCAACACCAAGTCCAGGTTTGAAAGACTGAAATCCGAATGGTTTTGTCGCAGCCGCGGATATGACTTCGTCAGCATCAATCCCATGTTTGGCACAAGCATCGGCGATTTCGTTGACGTAGCTGATATTGACCATACGATAACAGTTCTCGAATAATTTGGTCATCTCTGCGACTTCTGGAGTGGAGACCGGGATTACAGTTTCGAAAGCTTGTGAGTAGATTTTGTGCATGCTGAGCAGAGCTGGTTCGGAGAGTGCTGAGATTATCTTGGGGATTTCTCGGGCTGGAGGTTGAGTACGGCCTGGATCGACTCTTTCGGGAGACATTCCACAATGGAATCTGTCGCTGTAAGGTCCGAGGAGTGTTCTGGTCATGCCGACTGAGACGCTAGATTCGATCACGATTGTTGAGCCTGGTCGGGCTTGGCTTGTTACCATTGCGATTGCGCGGACGAGATGGTCGGTATTGATGCTCTTGTCTGGGCGCAACAGCGTTGGGACTGAGATACAGAAATGCGTGGCTTCTTTCAGGATCGAAAGGTCAGAAGATAGCCTGACGGTTTTCAAGGAGCTGAAGGAAGGTTGCAGGTATTGGAGACGAGAGTCCGAGAGATCGAAGCCTATGGCTGGAAATATGCTTCCGAACTCTTTGAGGAGGATTTCGCCAACATAGCCAACACCGACTACGCAGACGAGTGGATTGCCGTCAGAAGGTGTGGTATGGATGACGCGCAGATTGGACTGGTGAGCAGCGAAATTTGCTTGACGAGCGTCGCTCTCGAGCACTTCATATCCCTTCTTCAGCTCAGGGTCGCTGCACGATGTTAGCCGTGGATGTTCAGAGCAGTATGACTCTACTTACACGGTCATCAAGCTCATATCAAGAGCAGACGAGCGACGACGCTGACCGAACAATTTGCTCGTTCCTGCATTTTCGGGAGTCTCGACTCGCGGCAGAAGCTGTGTTGAACTATTGATCGACAACATGTTTGAACTTCTTGAAGATTCCTGGCAGTTGACGAGAGCGAGAATAGCATTAGCCGCGCGGAGGTTTCAGAAGCCATCATGTAGCGCGGACAATAGGCGACCATGAAAGACCATCGGCGCCTACAACAATACACCTTCTACGCAGGTCGATAGAGCACAAAGATAGAGCAGAGACTGGAGACTTCGTTTGGTACCCGAGCTTAGTGTGTTCTGCAAGCGGTCGTGCGATAGCTCCTGCAACGGAATAACCCATGCGATGGTCAAAGGGACGAATGGTCAAATTAGACGCAAGCAGACTCGAGTGCGCCCGCTGCTATCTCGAGATTGTCCAGAACAGGATCCTACAGTCTTCCGGTAAATGGCTGGACCTTCGCAGGAAGACTTATCGTAGAAGTCCAGCCGACTTTGTATTCAAGTATGGACGGGGATACCCGCGACGAAGACAACATTTTCTACGGGAAACGGGCATTCCACGGAGTATTGCTCCGGGAATGCACCACTTTACCGCCAACCTGGTTATGTGTGTTTTTCAGAAGCGAGCGAAGCATACATTCCTCCTTGGCACGTAGTGGAGGTATTGCTCGGCCGACGATCACAATCATCGATCAAATGTTGGGATGTTGAACAAAGCCGAGCGAATGCCCGCGAGCGGTCAAGTCACTTCTCGCATCGAGTTGGACGTTGTCATCATCTCCTCGAGACATGCTTTGTCTTTCTGCTCAATCACGCGGATGCCGTTGGGCCCGTCTTCGCCTAAGGCGGATGGAATGCATCATTTCTCACGTTTTCTCATAACATAAGAGACCTAGAAGAAAAGCAAAGCGATCCTCAAGGCCAGGTCGTACGCCGGGTTTACGATGTGCAGCTCAGACAAAGCACCTGAAAATAGCGACCAAAGCTGCACCAGATATGAAGGTCAGTACAAGCCTTCGAGGATCTCTTCAACCAGCGGAGGCCAAGTAGGACTGGATCCGATCAAAGGTGCTCGAATGTGATCAGAGGGCGGAGTGCTCGTGGCACAGGCTGATTCAAGGTGAATACTCGTCCTGGCCTGGAGTCCACCTGGAGAAAGGGTTCCTCAGTGTGCAGGGGAGCCAAGGCAATGGGAGCGGTTCGTAACGGAGATGCCTAATTCCATTCTGGTGGATCATTTCCTGGTGAGGTGTTGTTCAAGCTCACTAGGATCATGTATCAATGCTCTCTTCATGTTGCTGCGAAACAAGTAAGGTAGGAACAGGAATCCGGCCGCTCAGTTGTATGCACGACGGCGAATGCGTTATGACGAGCAACTGAACTGTGGCTCGATTGCTCGGGGTAAGTCTTTCGACTGAGCAACCATGTTCTCTGTCATCTGGGGGTGAACTGACGAGCTGTGCTCGCAATTCACCTGATCTCATTGTAGCTTTAATCAATGCGAGCTACGGCAAGAGCAGCTCCGGCAAACTTATTCCACCACTCCACTCCATTCAAGCGTAGAGTAGGTGAGGTGCTGCCCATCTCACCTTCGGGTGAAGATTAGTGCCAGACCTACGTTCGAGTCGTGCTGGGACCGGATGACTTGACCATCCCTTTGCATTTTTGTCATCATCTCAGCTCAGAATTCCGGACATCTTGAGCTGCACATCGTCCCGGCGAGATGTTGTCATGAAAGGTACAAGATCAACATTCAAAGGGCAGGGTCAGGCTGAAGTGGTTCCTGCAGATCACACATGCCAAGGAATCTAATCTGATTTAGATTGGCTTTTCTCGGATCTTGGTTGTTCCTGCACGAAACACGAAACCCGAGGAAGCTGAAAGCTTGGGTGAGCTCGAATGTTGCACAGCCGAGATCACATGATTCTTGGCATAAGCAGAGATTTCAACACCTGTTCTTAAGCAATATTAGATAGACAATAGGATATACAATTATTCACTTATTTAGTTAAACGCTCCTAATAATGCAGTATTACGTAATATAATTAACTACGCTAAGCGTAATAGTTATAAGCCCGGATTTATCTATT
>JAASFE010006019.1:34473-73985 GCA_013365205.1 Pseudocercospora cruenta
TTGACTAATTTCTTGCTGCGCTGCGCACAAATGGGAGCCGAAGCGCATCTGACAAGGATATCTGAAAGTCGCAACAGCATCTTTGATTTCAACCTGCATTTCATTTTGCGGGATTTCAACATTTTTGCTAACTGCTGTACAGACTCGAATCTTTCGACAGCAAGTAGCGCTATTATGCTCTTCTGACCTCAATAGTCACACCCTCTCCGAGAGGATACCACTGGAGTACCTCTAGCTGCGCTTGCTCCAGTCTCCGAACAACTTCCCCCTTGACTGCCTCCCTGTCCCGCCTCCGATCGTTGATGGTCATGATGCGATTCGTGTCCCTGATTCGATCCCGCCTCGCGATAGCCTGGTCCCACACGTACTCCACGAGTTCCTTAACATCATCTTTCCATCTCGGAGGCTGCTGCGGACTAATGTCCTTGATCCGCATGACTCTCGGGATCTCCTCAACTTCGGGTTCATCGTCTGAGATCTCAACGAACGGGGCTGGAGCTTGAGGTGGAGGATATGTTCGGTGCAAGTAAGGACGTACTATGCGCAAGCCACTGATGATTTGTTAGCTATGAGCCTTACTAAAGTCGAGCGACACTTACTCAGCAGTGGGCGTCTTTTCTGGAACGTAAATAGGCGACTTCGAAGCGTTGAGCAGCTTTACAATTGTCTTGGGACCTCCATCGAGGTAGGGCTTGACGATCAGCACAGGAGCGATATCACCAGCGTCAAGTCGCGCTTGCTGCCAATTGTATGTGCCTGATGTTGCCGGACTCGCAAATTTCGCGATCTCTCTGATGTAAGGATTCGGCAGACCTTTGAAGCGATTGATGTAGCGCTGTGCAACCTCTCCAGCGAACCTCAGCAGCTTCTCTTTCCTCTCTGCTCGAAGCGCCAGAGAGTTGTCGTCCGACATCTCGACATCACCAATGCTCTCATTGCGAACTTTCTTCCCAGACGATGAAGGCACGACTCCCGAAGTGACGAAGGGAATGCCATCGCGACGTTTCGGCAGTGGTGCAATCTTGCGCGCGATGCCCTTTGGTGTCGGTTTCGAGGCGGCGACTGCTCTGTTGTGTATCTTCAGGCACTCGTCGATGTATGGGCGCTCATCAAATTCGACGCTGATGCGAATCGCCGCATACTTGTTCTTGCAGGCGCCTGAGCTGCGATCGACAGAAAATTGACCCAAGATGCGCACAGCGACTTCGTTCCAGAAATCGTCGGCGTGCTTGAGAGCGGCGGGAGTGCGATCGCAAAAGTCGCGCACGACCTGAATGAGTCGCTGCTCCTCCTTAACTGACCACTTGCCTTTCACCATGGTGAGCGCCGATATAATGGCGAACAGACGCGAAGGTGATGGCTAGTCGAGGCGAAATTGATGTTCAGCTTGAGCGAAGTGAGCTTCGAAGCGAAGGGCGAGATTCTGGACCCTGTGCTACAAATTGCAGGCTAGCAGACGTTGCAAACGCTGCCGCATGTGAAAGCTTGGCGCTCTTGCATGACCAGAGTAATCCACTGCAGCACCTTAAACTGGTGGACTCGGCATCAAATTGCTCTAGGAAAGCCAGGATTTTCTGTGTAATTGGTAGAAACGTGAAGTGTCTTGCCCTTGCCGAAGTCGAGAAAAGTGGTCAATGCCAACGAGAAGCGAGAAAAGGTTGCCCGACTTTTTCTTTGCCTCGCCAAACGCGCGAAAGCTCTATGAGAATCCACTAGTGACTCGACCCTGCTTCTGCAAGTTTTCATTATTCGTCGTGCTGCGACATTCTGCGCTTTGTCGCCGTCCAACAAGGCACATGCCGAAAGATCACCATTTCTTAAAGACCGCACTTCGCCTTCCAAGATCGGTCGCCATCGCCTCGCAACTTGCACAGGAGCATCATGGATCTCCCGAGCCCAGACTGGTATCAGCTCCTCCAAGCACTGCTCCATGCCCTCGAATTTGGCCTGCTTCCACTGCTCGGAGCAATCTCAATACCAACACTCTTCAACACCTGGCTTCTCATCTCACGCGTAGCGCCACGCTGGTTCTACTCCACAGAGAATCTTGAAACATTCGCCTTTCGCCGCCGACTACGAATTCTCCTCATCCTCGCGCCATTGCTCAATCTGGTCGCCGTCTTGGTCATTAAACTATGCTCTTCACTCGCGCTGTCGAAATGCGTTAATCGATGCTCGGTGGTGACTGTTGTCTGCCAGATCGCTGTGGCGCTCGTCCCACTTCTACTCGCCAGCGTCAAATGGATCATGGCGTATGCGAATGCCATCGACCTCTGGTGTGGAGCAGGTTTCGGACCTGAGCCTGACGCGGCCAGGGTTCATGCTTTGTCCGAGGCACTGCAAGAGCTGATTGAAGAACGTCGAGAAACGCAGGAGCGGGGCGAAATACAGGATCTGGTCGCACGTGTCGTACATGGCGATCAACAGGCTCAGCAGCCGCCACCGCCACCGTACGTCCAGTGAGGATGAGTCGTCGTCTAGACGCCACTTATCCATCAGGTACCTTTTCACGCAGCCACAGAAGAATCCAGGATAGTCGGCGCAGAGCGCAAAGGCAGAAGAGCAGGACGAGAAGCAAAGCGCCAGGTCACAGACAGTCTGAAGAATGCACGTTCAAAGAAAGCACGGCAGTTCGAAAGTGAGAGGAGCGCTGCGAGACACGTCAACCTCAAATAACTCATTACATAAGCGATGACCAAGGGTATCTTAAAGAGCACTCATCAAACTCCATTCGCATAAGATCCGTTCCAGTAACAGTATTTTCAGCGCCTGCTCGTGCCTCCGTATCCTGTACTAGTGTACGTGCTGCTTTCGTAAGTAGTACTACTCGACGGTGATGATCGCAGGACGGCTAAGAAGAAATCAGCCAGGAATGATGACTTTGTGAAAGTACTCTCACATTTCGAGCTTTGGCTTTCCGTGGAGGAGGCCCAGCTCCAGCTGCTGGAGGATGAACTCGACCCGTACGGTTTGGATCCAGAGCTGCTCAATCCGTGGAGATAATTTAATAAGTATGGGCTTGTGCTCGAGCGAGATGGAGGTCTTGCGTAGCGAGAGCTCGATGTAGAAGATGTAGTCGTGCCGCAATGGGAGCACTGATTGTAGATCCGGCAAACATGCACAGTCCGAACGACAGTACTCTTAGCGTCGTCTTGTGCCCCCGAATCCTGTAGATTCATGCCTGCTGCTGCTTGGCGTGGAGGAGCCGCCTCCCCAGCTTGACCCTCCTCCGTAACTTGGTGACCTGTTGCTGCTACCGAACCAGCTTGACGGCTCCGTGTCTCGGTAGTCTGGTTGACGGCGTCCTCCGCCGAACCAACTTGATGGACCCGGCTGCGGGTCCTCGTAACGGGTCCGGTTGTTTCGGTTAGCATATTGACCTGCTGCGTATCCTGCTGCTGCACCGGCGGCTGTACCAGACCAGAAACCTGCAGTTGTATTGCTGTTAGTATGCATCTCAGCGTAGGTATTGGAACTTGAACTCACCTGGTCGCCATTGTTGGTTGTTGCTAGAATTCGAGCTTGAAGATCTGGTATTGCTGTAAGTCTTCGGTCTTGGCTGAGCTCGAGGCGCGTACGGTGGTGGAGGATCATCATTATTACCGTCGTCACCTCCACCACCTCCCCATCCACCGCCTCCAGTCCGACGACCAGCGTTTCCACGATTGTTGCGACCACCAGTCCAGACGCTGTAGATGATCACTCCAACCACGAACAAGAAGAACAGCCAGAACAATACAGTCGGAATCGTGTCATTAACATCGCTTCCTGAGTACGTGTCCTGCTTCGACCGCCATGCTGACTGTTTTCCGTACTTTGCTTCGCCTTCTGGCGTAAGCATGAGACGGTACTCGACACCACACGATCCCTTGAGAATGTATGGATCATTGGGAGAGTCGTAGCCTTCACAAATAACGTCGGTGCTTCCGAGTTTGAACTCCGGAGGTAGACTAGCCTTGCAAGTCCATTGGACGTCCTCGGCATCGTACTCAGATCCAGAATTGGTGCATCTCATGACATCGACTTCGTACTTCCCTCGAGCATTGCCGCCAACGCACTTGAGCTGCGGTATGGCTGACACACGTCGATGAGAGGTTTTGGCGTCATTGCGTAGAGTCAAGGTCCTAACTTGAGACAGCTTGACTGCGTCGTTCTTTTTGGAGTATGCGGATGTCGTTGTCGCTGCCGCCAGGAAGACTGCTGCAAGGGTGTCAAAGCGCATCTTTACGATGCAATTATCAACGCGACGTCAGTGGTTGATGTTGTGTGTTGCTGAAAGATGTTGGTGCGGTCTACATTGAAGATATCAACATGTCAGTGGCACAAGCATTTTCGCGAATGGAAAGCTGTTCACATGAACAGTTGGCACGATCGATGCATAGCTCGCTGCCTTGTGAAAGGAAGGTGGCGAAATTGTTAGCCTGAGGCAGGATTGCTGAGTCATCCTTCAAGATCGCAACTTCCTCGATCTCAACTTTGCGACAGCGACATCTTCAGCATACAACGATCCTCTGCAACCTTCTCACAGGCGACGAAGCCGCACTACATACCATCGTGACCTCCAAAACACCGCCAAAATGCCTAAAGCAGAAGTCGGCTCGACCAAGCACATCGCCAACAAAATGAAGGCAAAAGGCCTCCAACGTCTCCGCTGGTACTGTCAAATCTGCGGAAAACAATGTCGTGACGAGAACGGCTTCAAACAACACACACAATCCGAAGGCCATGTTCGAGCAATGCTTCAAGTCGGCGAAGACCCCAGAAAATACATAAACGACTTCAGCAACCAATTCCGAAAAGACTTCCTCCAACTCCTGCGCACAGCACATGGCGAGAAGAAAGTACATATGAATAATTTCTATCAGGAGTATATCAAGGATAAGGATCATGTGCATATGAATGCGACGAAGTGGCCGAGTTTGACGGAGTTTGCGAAATATCTTGGACGAGAAGGAATATGTAGGGTTGAGGAGGAAGAGAGGGGGCTGTATATTCAGTGGATTGATGATAGCGCTGAGGCGATACGACGGAGGGAGGATATCAAGAGGAAAGATCAGTTGGCGAAGGGAGAGGAGGATATTGAGAGCAGGCTCTTGAATCAGCAAATTAAGAGGGCGAGGGAGCAGGAGGAGAGGAAGAAGGCTGAGATGGAGGAGAAGTTCGGACCTGCGCCGGCGCAGCAAGCCAAAGCTGAAGACGAGGGCGAGGAGGAGGAGCAGAAGTCGGGTGAGCCTGCAGGACCCGTGAAGGTGTCTTTGAGCTTGAAGGGCGCGAAAGCACCGGAAAAGCAGAATACTGTGAACGGAGAGCCTGTAGAAGGAACAGCAGTCCCAATCGACACATTCTCGACATCAGATGCACCACCTCCAGCAGAGTCCGCGAAAGCAGAAGCTCAGACTGAAGAAGACGACAAACCTCCAGAACCAGCCAAGGAAGAAACTCAAGAACAAAAACCAGCCAAAATGTCTCTCTCATTAGCAGCAAACAAGAAAACCTCGAACCCTCTTGCAAAGAAGAACCCATTCGCGAAGAAGGCGCCGGTCGCCCGAGCTGAACCCGAGAAGAAAATGAGCAACGCTGAACGCATCATGAAGGAAGAGTTGGAGCGAAAGCGAGCAGCAGAAGAACGAGGTCACGGCGCCAAGAGACAAAGGTTCAATTGAGCGCGCGCGGCAAAATAGATTTGTACATTAGCGTAGGCGTTGGTGTATAGCATACTATAGCGAACTCGTCACGAACCCGAGCTCTCGCTAACGATGGTATGGATGATCTTCGGAAGAGGAGAGGACATCTACGTTCATGCATGATTCATTTCATTCCTTTTCATTTTCGCTGCGATTAGTGGTCTACACTGAATATGTAAACGCCTCATGCCTTTGCAATGTGCAGCTTATCCTCTGTTCCCATTCTGGTACTCGTGCCTGCTCAACAGGTCTCATAGTCTTTTCTGCCGTGATGGTGTTCGAAACACGAAGCATATCGACTCTAGCGATATGTCTATCCGAGCGCGATTTCTGTCGCTGTCATGTTCTTCTTACACTTCTAGAGTGGGTTGTATGCTGGTAGACCATAACCCATCGGGGCCGGGGCTGCTCTCGTCACCGCTGGCGAAGTCCACGAGACCGTACCGTTAGTCCGGCTGCTGGTGAAGGTCGTGGTGGATGGAGCGGCTCCGGTTGTGTCTGAGAAAGAGGCGACGGACGTGATGCTGGCTGGCAGACCACCTGTCGTACCTGGGAAGGTGATGCTTGCAGCAATGGTCCAGCCAGTCGCGGGGCCAACAACAGAGATGTCTGTGTACAGGCCGCAGCGAGTGGTGACTCCGAACTGGATGCCATCGCAGGACCCGGTGCAGGATGCCGCGCAGTTAGCAAAGTCTGATGCCGAGACGAAGCGGGAGTGAGCAGCGTCGAAGCGACTGTCGCAGCCTACAGCGAAGAAATTGCCGTTGGCGTCTGTGTACACGTTGTCGTCGTATTCTGGGCAAGTGACATTGGCAAGGCTCGGGCTGGTAGTGGTAGAGGGCGACGCTTGAGATGAAGTCGTGATGTTGCGGATAGGACCTCCTGGGTTCCCGACCGGTGGCATTGATGCAACACTCACAGGACCTACTGGTCCGATCGTCGACGTGCGCGAAGGGAATGGGCTTGGCAGAGCAGTGATGCTGCCGCGACGCGAACCGGTTGTGGCGCTCATTGTCGAAGCAATACTCAGGGTTGCATCACCTTCATCGTCGTCTCCGTCGTTGTCAGCCACTAACAATACGTATGGCAAGTCGCTTCTCTCGACAGTCTTGTTGATGCCTTGCAGACAGAGATGGCATGCCTTGGTGTCTGGGTACCACATGGCAGCCAGACAAGTGACACCCTGATCACAACTCTCCGTGCAGAGATCTTGGGTGCCGGGATCACGGTGCACCGAAGTGCTCATGCACGTTGGTTCGAGGCCACAGAAGATACTATAGGAGCCATTGAGCTTGTCGGTGTACGGTGCTCCCTGACATTCAGGACAGGTGATAGCAGAAGTGTCGCAGCCTGAATTGATCGGCAGAGTGGAGAAGGTTGGTTCTGCCGTGGCCGCTGCTGTAGAAGTGTTCCAAGCTTGAGTCTTGGTGCTGCTTGGGCCCTTAGTCTCAGGGTAGCCAGTGATGATTGGAAAGAATGCCGTGAACGACTCATCATGAGTAGCGGATGGATCGGCTTTGGCGATTAGACAGCTGCGCTCGCCGTAGTAGGTAGCTCCGGTGCAGAAATCGAGCTTGTCACATTCTAGGAGACACTCTTCTGGCGAGAGCCACTCCTGTACCGAATAGTTGCCATTCGATTCAATGGAGGTGTCGCAAAGCACGCGATAGGCCTTGTCGTTGGAGTCTACTGCGACCGATCCGTTGCAGTTAGGGCAAATATCAGGATCATCCAGACTGCAAGAACCGGAGAGCGCAGTGGACGACGCGCCGACTGCCGCTGAGGTGGATGTGATCGAAGCTCGTGTTGTATGAGGTGCGCTGAGAGTTTCGGTAATGCGAACATGGGAGGTGGAGGTAGTCCGGGATGTGCTGGTCAATGTCGCAATGCGTGCCAGGTTGGTAAAGCCAGCTGACGACCTCAGGCCTTGTTGTTCACCAGAGGCAACAACGCAGCTGCCATTGGCGGCACGGTTCACGCCGATGCATTCGTCTGCATCGTCGCAAGCATCTAAGCAAGTAGGCCAAGTCACATCGCCGGCCAGTTCTTGCTCAGTGTCCGAATCAATGACCCAGTCGCAAGTGATGCTCCACTTCTGACCCTTGGAATCAGTCGTATTCTTGCCGTCGCACTTAGGGCATAAGCTGTTGTCCTCGCTCAAAGCGCAGCTGTCGCCCTGGCGCGCCTTGACGATGCTGTCGGCCGATGCTAGCAATGGCAGCGAGGCTGCAGCAAGCACTGCGGTGATTGAAGTCAAGGACTTCATGGTTGTAATGAGTGGACGCCTTGGCGGCTAAACGAGTGACAAGAAGTAAGCTTGAACGAGTGTGTGTGTATGCGAGCGTGCAGGTGCAGTCGCGAAGTCGAGAAAGCATGGAAGATTGTTGATGTGGTTGCCGAAGCTCAAGATGTCATCGAAACGCGCTCGCTGAGACTCCACGCAAGGCACAAACGAAGCAACTGGCGTCTCCTCCCGTCCTCGCTTCATCTTGCATTCCTGATGTCTATTTTATCAAAGCGAAAAACACTAAGAAACTGCGACTTGCCTTTATTTGAACACATGTCTCCCCTGCAATTTCTCATCGCGTGTCCGAGCGCGCTGCGAGAAGCCGTACGGTGGTACAAATCAAGGCCCTCTCGCGCACAAGAACAAACGGACAAAGGGGTATATGGTCTTTGCAAATTCATTCTCGGTCTGCTGCAGTGCCGCTTTCTACGCTGTGCCAGAATCAGAGAGCTTTCGTTCGCTGATCTTGATACGATGCTCTGCACTGGTTCCCTTGGCCTACGGTCCCATCTGAGACTGTAGTCTCGTGGTCTACTACACAGAGCTTAAGCTGCAGCTTGGTTCAGCAAGTATTTCAGGATGAAAATGCGATATGTGCAGCAGTCAGATGTTATCCAAATACCTCTTTTGATTGGCTTGGTATCCCTCCCTTTCACTTCAATTCTACAGGTCTTGCAGAGCCGGCGGGGTATAGCGATAAGAGCTCTCTGTTCGTTGGTCTTGTTGTGTCCAGGATGTGCACGCTGTCAGATCAGCGCCGTTCATCGCTCCGATATTTGCGAAAGCGTTCGCATTGCAGAACGAGGAAATGCTTGATCCTGCGCTGAGGGCACATGGCTCACAATGACTGCCTACGATCTAGGATCATTGCTTGGTGCCCTCTCACCGCTACACAGCGTCTTTTTCGGTGAAAAAGGAACCCGTCGTTGACGCGGTCATCACCGACGAAAGCTCTGCAGTGAGTGATGATGAGCGACGTGGAGCCCGGGAAGTAGGTGGCAGTCCTTCACGACGTGCTTCTTGATGAGGTCTCGCATCTGAACGAGACCATTACGAAATGCACGCGAATCCTTTCCCTCGTTCACAATTCTGCGACTCTCGAATCCTCCGTTCCGATTTGATTCGCTGCAATTTTGGCAGGGAACGGAGGAGTCGGCCAAGTTCTGTCCTGTTCGCCGACGTTCGTCTTGACCGGGAAGCTGTGTTGTGTCTTCGGCTGAGCTCCGGTGGCGGCGTGGGAGTTATGCATCGACCATGTCCGAAGGCATCTCGTACCCGGGGTATGGGAGGAGGAGGGACGCCACGAATGCGAAAGGTGTGCCTGCCACTGCAGAGGCTGCATAACTGTCGCCAGTAGTCACGCCGCCCGTACAGTATGGCTCTCGCACGAGGACTGAACGACGATCAGGGTATCATCAAGCTTGTAGATGCGATCTCTACAGGCAACATGGTCCGTACCCTCGCATCCATCGCATCCGGACGAGCGGCCATGTCATTGGCCAAGACGACCGAACCAGGGTTTCATTGTCGACAGAATCACACTAACCTACCTACTACGGCTAGAAGCCACCCGCGACTACATTCTCGGATGAGGTCCAGTCCGTACATATCATGCATCCACAAAAGCGAAGCGCATGTCCTCTCGCAGGCAAGTTGAACTTTCCTATTCACTTCATCACTCATCTGCTTTTACATTCGCGTCATTGATACGGTCAAAGACGACCGTTGAACCACAGTGAAAGACTGATACGGTAGAAATTGCCCGATAACTTTGGATCGACGCTGTTTACTACCGACTACTTTGCTAGCCCGCGAGGCCATACCGAGGCCACTCGAACCCCGACCTTCTATCCACGACATCAGCATCTTGGTCGTGACAAGCATTTGGGATCTGGTTTACTATAGCAACCAGGCCACTGGGCCTACACACTCGCTTGGACATTGTTCGCCCGCGACGTCATGGCGCTCGATCCCGAAAAGAAACGACTGAGCGACAGCTCAAGCAACAATATCTCCTCACGCGACGAGATTGACCTGGCAGATCAAGAGAAGGCGCAACTTGGACAAGTACCCGTCCCGACATTACTACCGACAGAGCCAGCGCCACCGATACACAGACTCGATTCGACAGTGCCAAAACAGACAGATGAAGAGCAAGGTGAACAAGACCCGTTCGGGCATCTCCCAGAGCATGAGGCTGCTATTCTTAAAAGACAACTGGTGATTCCTCCGGTCAAGGTCACCTATTTCCAATTATTCAGATATGCCACCCGCTGGGATCTGACAATCATGTTCGTCAGTGGCATTTGTGCGATTGCTGCTGGTGCAGCTCTCCCTCTAATGACCATTATTTTCGGTAACCTCGCTGGCACATTCCAAGGCTTCTTTCTCGGCACAGTCACCGGACAAGACTTCTCAGACGAGATCAGCCGGCTGACGCTCTACTTCGTCTATCTAGCCATTGGAGAGTTTGTAACAACATACGTTCAGACGGTTGGGTACATTTACACAGGAGAGCATATTGGCGGCAAGATACGACAACAATACTTGGCCAGTACTTTGAGGCAGAACATAGGATACTTCGACAAATTGGGCGCTGGAGAAATCACGACACGAATCACCGCAGACACGAATCTGGTACAAGATGGTATATCCGAGAAGATTGGATTGACATTGACAGCTATCGCGACCTTCGTTGCAGCATATGTCATTGGCTACATAAAATACTGGAAGCTCACTCTCATCTTGACATCGACAATTGTGGCAATTTTCATCACCATGGGTGGTCTTGGACAATTCATTGTCAAATGGAATAAGGCTTCGCTCTCGTCCTACGCTGAAGGTGGCACAGTGGCTGAGGAAGTCATTAGCTCCATTCGTAACGCCATCGCTTTCGGGACTCAGGAAAAGCTCGCGCTCGAGTATGACAAGCACCTAGCCATCGCCGAGAGGTCTGGCTACAAGATGAAGGCTATCACTGGTTCCATGATTGGCTTTCTTATGTGCTATGTCTACCTGACCTACTCGCTGGCGTTCTGGCTGGGTAGTCAGTACATCGTCAGTGGCGAGACCAACCTCTCTGCCATTCTGACTATCATCCTGTCTATCATGATCGGTGCTTTTGCGCTTGGCAATGTGGCGCCCAATATTCAGGCTTTTACTACTGCCATCGCAGCGGCTGCCAAGATTTACGGAACAATTGATCGAGCTTCACCACTCGACCCTACATCGAGTGCTGGCGAGACAATCAAGCAGCTTGAAGGTGTGGTCGAGCTCCGCAATGTCAAGCACATCTATCCATCGCGCCCGGAAGTTGTCGTCATGGAGGATGTCAGCCTCACTGTGCCGGCCGGCAAGACCACTGCTCTGGTTGGTGCTTCAGGATCCGGCAAGAGTACCATTGTTGGTCTCGTCGAACGATTCTACGACCCTGTTGGCGGCGAGGTACTTCTTGATGGTGTCAATGTACAGAAACTCAACCTGCGTTGGTTGCGACAGCAGATCAGCTTGGTGTCCCAGGAGCCAACCCTTTTCGCCACGACTATCGCAGGCAATATCAGACACGGTCTCATCGGCACAGAGCACGAACATCTCTCTGACGAAGAAGTGCGAGAACTCGTAGAGGCTGCTGCTAAGAAGTCAAACGCACATGACTTCATCTGCACTTTACCGGAAGGCTACGAGACCAACGTCGGCGAGCGTGGATTCTTGCTATCAGGTGGCCAGAAGCAACGTATCGCGATTGCAAGAGCCATTGTCAGCGACCCAAAGATCCTTCTTCTGGATGAAGCCACATCAGCGCTCGATACCAAGAGTGAGGGTGTAGTGCAAGCCGCACTAGACAAAGCCGCCCAAGGAAGAACCACGATCGTCATCGCTCATCGTCTCAGCACTATTCGAGACGCAGACAATATCGTTGTGATGTCACAAGGTCGCATCGTCGAACAAGGCACGCACAATGAGCTTCTCGAAATGAAGGCTGCCTACTACAACCTAGTAGAAGCACAGAGAATCGCAGCTGAGAACGACCAGAATCGAGAAGGCGAGGAAGAGGAGGAGGAAGACATGACTCCAATCCTAGACGAGAAGGATGGCAATCTCAAGACCACAGAGCAGAACTCTTTCGTCGAGGACCCCAACGATCTTGAGCTTGGCCGATCTCGATCACGACACTCCATCTCCAGCCAAGTGCTGGCTAAGAAAGGTCAAGACAACTCCATCCATTACCACCTCTGGACTCTCATTAAGGTTGTCGGCTCGTTCAACAAGACTGAGTGGCATCTCATGCTCGTTGGTCTATTCGCATCTATCATTTGCGGTGCCGGCAATCCGGTTCAGGCTGTGTTCTTCGCCAAAGTGATCACTGCGCTCTCAGTATCGCCATCGCAGTACGGACAGCTCCGATCAGAGGCCAACTTCTGGTCTTGGATGTATTTCATGCTAGCTCTCGTGCAGCTCCTCGCATACCTTGTCCAAGGCGTTGTGTTCGCTTGGTGCAGTGAAAAGCTCGTTCACAGAGCACGTGACAAGTCATTCCGATCTATGCTCAGACAGGACATCGCTTTCTTCGACAGGGACGAGAACTCCGCAGGCGCTCTCACATCATTCCTTAGCACGGAGACAACCCATCTCGCCGGAATGTCTGGCGTCACTCTAGGCACAATTCTGCTTGTCACCACTACTCTAGTCGTCGGATTCACCATCTCGCTTGCAATTGGTTGGAAGCTGGCCCTCGTCTGCATCGCGACTGTCCCGATCGTGCTTGCTTGTGGCTTCTTCCGATTCTGGATGCTCGCACGGTTCCAAGCTCGCGCCAAGAAGGCCTACGAGAAGTCTGCTTCATACGCTTGCGAGGCCACTTCAGCGATTCGCACTGTCGTATCCCTCACCAGAGAAGATGACGTCTGGCAGCATTATCATATGCAGATTGAGACTCAGGAGGCAGAATCACTTCGATCTGTCCTCCAATCCAGCACACTATATGCTGCCTCGCAGAGTTTGATGTTCTGCTGCATTGCTCTCGGTTTCTGGTATGGAGGAACTTTAATTGGCAAGGGCGAGTACAACCTCTTCCAGTTCTTCCTGTGCTTCTCAGCTGTCATCTTCGGTGCGCAATCTGCTGGTACTATCTTCAGTTTTGCTCCCGACATGGGCAAGGCTAAGCACGCAGCTGCTGAGATGAAGACTCTTTTCGACCGCAGGCCAGAAATCGACACCTGGTCCACGGATGGCGAAATGGTACAGTCCATGCAAGGCGACATCGAGTTCCGCGACGTGCACTTCCGATACCCAACTCGACCGGAACAGCCAGTGCTCCGTGGTCTAGACTTGCAAGTGCGACCAGGTCAATACGTCGCTCTGGTCGGTGCATCAGGTTGTGGAAAGTCAACGACCATTGCGATGCTCGAGCGCTTCTACAACCCACTCGTAGGAGGCATCTACGTCGACGGTAAGGAGATCTCATCACTAAACGTCAACTCCTACCGCAACCACCTGGCACTTGTGTCTCAAGAACCCACCCTCTACCAAGGCACGATCCGCGAAAACATCCTGCTCGGAGCAGACAAGAAACCCGAAGACGTTCCAGAAGAATCCATCGTCCAAGCCTGCAAAGACGCCAACATCTACGACTTCATCATGTCCCTCCCAGACGGCTTCGAAACAGTCGTCGGATCCAAAGGCTCCATGTTGTCCGGAGGTCAAAAGCAGCGCGTAGCCATCGCACGTGCACTTCTCCGTGACCCTAAGATCTTGCTTCTCGATGAAGCAACTTCAGCACTCGACTCAGAATCCGAGAAAGTTGTACAGGCAGCTCTCGATAAGGCGGCTAAGGGTCGCACCACGATTGCTGTGGCACACAGATTGTCTACGATTCAGAAAGCGGATATGATCTATGTCTTTGATCAGGGAAGGATTGTGGAGAATGGTACGCATAGTGAGCTCATTGCGAGGAAAGGGAGGTATTTCGAGCTTGTCAATTTGCAAAGTCTCGGAAAGACTCATTAGAACAATTGTATTAGAACTCTCATGTTCGTTCAGCGAGGCGTTGGAGGCATAGATGTTGCATTTTGTAGATATGGTCGGCTGGACATGGCCGCCAGCGGTCCAGATTGTCATGAGAATAACGACAGAAAAATAGGCATTGACGTAGAATATAGCCGCTCAATTGCTAGAAGTATTTCTGATCCTTGCTTCCACGAGTCGCTCGACAGCTCAAATGAACTCGTTGAGCGAACCGAGCGGATACATGTATCTGTGTAGAAGCGCGAACCACGAACCCACATACAGAGCGCCGTGTGATGACTCAGTCGTTGAAGAAATGCTTTGGGTATCCTCTGAATCCTCTCGGGTGCTGACGAAGCTGAGAGTGACTCTTGCTTCAGCTTAGCCGCTTCTTCGCAGTTCAGACATAAGAAAGCGACATCGGCATATCTTGGACAGCATCGAGGATCACTGAGCTTCGCCCGAACGAAATCCGACTGTACCTCCTTCCCAATTCAAGCGCCACATTCCCACACATACTCCTCCGCTACGCCAAAATCTCTTTCACACCGATCGTCGTCAAACTCGATCAACTCTACAGCCCAGAATTCCGCGAACAAGTCAATGCTAAAGCTCAAATCCCAGTCCTCAAAATCGGTCCAGATCGTATAATCACCGAGAATGTAGCAATCGCATACACAATCGCCCACGAACTTGCACCGCATGCACAACTCTTCGGCACAACGCCCGAGCAGCAGAGTAAGGTTATGGAATGGCTGAGCTGGATCGCTGGACCGATACATGGTCAGACTTGGGCTCCGTTCATGAGACCTTTCCGGTTTACTTCTGACACCGCTTCATCGGAGGAGCTCGCAGCGATCAAGGAAACGAGTAAACAGAAAGTGTTGAAGCTTTTTGCTACCTTGGATGGAAATTTGAGTGACAGTGGACCTTTTGCACTGGGTGGGAAGTTCACGGCTGTGGATGCGTATATTCTTGCTTGGTACCGGGTTGCGGAAAGGTTGCTTGTTGGTGTTGATCTCAAGGAAATGTTTCCGAAGTGGACGAGGGTCGTTGAGTTCTTGAAAACGGTTGATGCTGTTAGAGAAGCTCTGGAATTTGAAGTACAGGCAAATGCGAGTCTGTAGTATTCAGGCATGACTCACAACCTGTCGCTTAGCAGTCAATGTAGAGAATGGCACGTTCTTTTCGAACGAAGCTTGGCAGTCTCAAGGCTGTAAATTCAAATTTCTTGGAACAGGCGAGGCTGCGTCTTGTTCATTCCCGGCGAGAGAACATGGCATTCTTGGAACGTAAGCAGGCTAGACCGACTTAAAATATTGCACCTCGTGACGTGAGGACACGACTGTATTTTCGCATTCCCTGGGGAGTACGTGAATGCAGAGTCCTCAAAGTTGCGTTGAGGCATTTGCAGGTGGCGATCGCTTCTTTCAGTACCATCACTGCGCATTCAAAGCATCATACACCGACTGTTCGACCTGCACGACGCCTCCATGTCGCATGCCAGCAGGTGTGAGAGGCGGGTCGCATGCCTGGTATGGTACCTGAAAGTCCTCTGTCCAATAACACTCATATCCACTACCATTGTAATTATCCTCCCACAAGTAGTACCTTGCCGGATTCTCGATATCCTGAAAGGAAACAGGGCCTTCGCGCAGAGCATCTACCGGCACACCAATGCGGGTCCATGTACCGAACAGGCCATCATCACTGCGATCGACAACGACTCTCTTGGTTATCGCTGTGTCGCTGAGGTACCTGATATACGACTGATTACCCAAATGCTGGATTTCCTGGTCGATTACGGTGGCATTGTTATTTGGTTCCCATCTTGCAGGTTCGGTGAAGGTTTTGAAGTCGGTTGTGTGGCTGTAGTATATGAATGGCCCTTGCGAAGCACCAGTATGAGCAGTATCGTCTTCTGAGAAGACGACCGATGACCAGAAGACCGCATATTGCGACTTTTCGACATCCCAAATTGCTGAAGGAGCCCAGACCTGTGCGACAATTAGCATCTACCGCGCTACCGCGAATATCGATTGAGGAGCTCCCTACGTAGCCGGTCGTGGGAGGCATAAGTTCGACAAGTCGCTCCTTAGACCATTGCAGCCCGTCGACAGAGTCCCATATGTATATGCTTCTAGACCCATTCGTCTGTGCAGCTGACCAATCCGTCTTGCCAATATCGAGATCTGTTGCCAAAACGTGGTACTGCTATGGGAGGAAAGTCAACCGGCCTGTACCCTAAAACCGTCCTCTCATTGTACCTTGCTCTCCTGAGTGCTCTCGGCCTTCAGAATGTAGGGATATCTCGCACCGCCAGTGCCTAGTGTTGGCACAAGTGTCGCGGCGCCGCCATTCAATGCCTTGGAATTCGTTGGCCCATCTGCTGAAGCGAGGTAGAAGAACACGCTCGGCTCATCGCCTTTGAAGATTGCGGCCAGGTACCCGCCACTAGACTCATTGGTTTGTCGTTGCTCGATGGGTGAACATATCGCCAAAGCAAGCAGGCTCGAGAGGGAGGCTATGTGAAGAAGTTGCATTCTGAACAGACCAGTATGGCGAGGTCTCGAGTGATTTCTGCACCCTATTCGTAGTGGAGAAGTATCCCTCGTACTTATATTCGCTCCCGATACCGCTGATGTGTCAAGATGCCGCGTCCTCTGCTTCGGATCCTTTTCTCTCTGGCCAAATCTTATTCGTGAGATATTCGGCCATGATTGGCGCGAAATCAGATGGAAAGACAAGTTCCTGGTATACTGAGTGGCGCGAGGAAGAATTAGAGGTGAAGATGTCGGAGAAATGTAGATCGGAAGCTGTGGTCTTCTCTCCACATGCAGAAGTGCCGATCAATGCTGGGCAGTCTAGTGCTGCTTCAGAACCCCAGCATGTAGTTCTAGCACGAACAGCCGTGCAACAGCGTCTTCTTTGCCTCATCCACTAGCTCGATCTATTTGACGTCACCTGCCACCTTTTGTTCTACCAAGACAAGCGACTTTGTGCCGATTTACCAAAAGTACCCTTGCAACGCATTCAGCGTTTGCAGCGGCACCCGTTCGTTGGAGACGTCGTCTTTAGGATTGATCTCTGTTCGTCGTCTTCGAACGCACCCTGCTTTGCGGCAAATAGCATCGCAATGATAGATGCTATGATGCACAGACTAAGAGCGCTAATGACGAAGATGAGGTTTTGCTCGTAGGACAACCCAGATTTGAAAGATTGAGGTGCATACGTGCAGTTTGACATTTTGTCTAGAGGTGACAGTTGAGCGATTGGAGGTTGTGATCTGGTGTAAATTGCGGTCTGAATTTTGAACGAAGCTTGGTGGTCGTTAGGCTGTCAATTTAAGCTTCCTGAATGGCGAGGCTGCGTCTTCAATGTTGTTGTCTTTCGGCTTGAAACTCGGATGGTTCCCTTGCGTGGCGAGAAAGCTCGATTGGGATAGAAGTGCTCTCCAGGTCATGAGAAGATATATGTCTCGATCCATTCCCATTTGCTTCGGGAATTCGAAGTCCTCAAGATTGCTGGTACAGCTGCTGGTCAGCATGATTTATTCGAAAATCCAGGATTGGCTGCCGCGATGGTCGCGATGATAAAGCTGTGGACCAACGCAGTTTTCCTGGATCCTCGAGAATTTAAAGGCTATACTGACCTTGCTGGCCGAGATTGTGACCTCCGACAAATCTATCCTGCCATAACAAGAGAATTGCGAACCAGCAGAGATCAATTCCTACAAACGCATCAAGGCAAAAACCAAGCTCCTCGACGAGATGGCCCGCGGTGGAAATCGACACACTCTGCCAGTCTCCTTCAACGAGCCCGAGATGCACAGAAATCAGCGAAACCGGCATCGCTCTCGTCCAGAAATGCCTGGTCTTTCGAGAATTCAGACAGTCGACAATGAATTCGTACAGGAAAGGATGTTCCTCCCGGGCGACACAGCAAGTACCTCCGAGCACGCAATGCTTCTGAACCACGATGGACCAGAAAATTATGGCTCTGTAAATGTCGAGATTGTGGATTCCGATTCGCAGCTCAGCTCGCTGCCACGGTACTCGGAGTGTGCCAGAGACATGCCGCCTGGCTACAGTTCGAGATCTCGACGCTTCTTCAGAGGAGTATTTGCGGGTTTCGCACGAATTGCCTGGGGCCGGTGGGCTGTCAACGAAGCCGATTTGGAAAGTGCGATCACGGTTGAAGAGCAAATCGTCAACGCCCGGTCCTTGAAGGCGTCGCGTGATTGTGCTCGCCATGGTCGGGCCTTGCAAAGTCTGCGTCGTCATCGGTCACGGTACCCGCATGCTTGGTCGGAGGAATTACTCATGTCGGAAAGCGAATCTGACACAAGACGTGCAATAGCGTTCATGACGGGGTTTGCGCTCTTGAGGGTCGTGTTCGCCGTTATGGTTGGCGGTATCGTGTACCTCGGTGGCCCTCCTGGGGTCTAGATAGGGCAGGAGCTCATCTGCCAGGTATTTGGTATTCATGGCTTGCAAATGAAGACTTGAGGCTGTGCGGTTTGGGCTGAGTCGAAGCCGAGGCCTGGTGATGGTCAAAGGTATGACGTCGGGAGAAGTGAAGTCGCGGCTTCCTGATAGCTCCAAACGCAACATGTAGATAGCAAGGACTGTACTGTATCAGTAGTTGCGGTATAACTCCCACCATGACCATCGAAGCACTTGTCAATAGCGTAGCATGCCTGTGTCGCTTGACCGGAGCGGGTTTATCTGCCAACCGATTATCCTGCCTCCGCGGCTCCGACCGCACTCAAGGTCCTTGACCTGCAGTGGAGCATGTCTCCTCCCTCGTGTGATTCACGTTTAAATGATTTCCGAGCATCGGATTGAGCCTGGACGTCCTGCCAGCATATTCCCTCACGCGCTCATACACTCATCCTCCAGCCTCAATCCTCTCAATCTCCTTCAGAATTCCGCTCTTCCAAACCCTATATTCTTCCCTCCTCTCTTCACTCAACCAATCAACCGCAGGCTGAAACATCGTGCCCAGACCATATTCCAAACCCGCAGCATTGATTCTTCCTCCATCAATATCTATAGCCTCTTTCCCCCCATGTTTCTCTTTCCTCCTCAAAGGAGTCTTAGAAGGACGTTTACTTTTTCTCCGCGTTTCTTCTTCCTCATCTTCATCTTCCTCCTCATTAAGCTCCGCTTCGTCTCGCCGGTCCTCAATACCTTCAGGAATATTGGTGTACCATTCCATGTCCAGCCAACCACTATCCTCAGCTTCGAGGATGTAGAAGCCAATGTCTCTTTCCAGTTGTCTTTTACCTCCTACATAACCTTCTACAACTTCTTCCATGCCTTCACGTTTCATGGCATGTACGCCCGAGTCAGAAATCGGCAGACCTCGCATTCGAGCACAAGTGATAGTATGCAGTGCCAGAATGAGAGCTGGCCATTTGATCTCAATTTTCGTCTCCGCAGGTGCAGCAACTTTGGCCGATTTAGTTGATTTGGCTGACTGAGGTGTCTTTCGTCGTCTCTTCGATCCAGATTCGGGTTCTGTTTGAGGTGGTGCAGCTCGAGATTCTATCTCGGCCTTCACTGCTCGAGCACCGACCAGGATGTGAGGTGCTGCTTTGGATGTTGAGGTGGATTTACATATTGTTCTCGCAATTGTTGCGACAGATGGTGGTGGCCCATCGACATCTTGTTCCTCGTTCGTGGTCTGCCGTGGTGTCCCCTCTGCCTCGTCTTCTCCAATCACACGTTTCCTCTTCCCGCTCGTCGGAGTCGCTGCACCTTTACTCGGTGTAACATTGTTCGAAATCGGCGTCTTGCTAGGCGTGCTCTCACCATTCAATGCATCTCTCCTCCTCCCGTCCACTCCTCTCGTGGGTGTCTTCGGAGTTCCAAGCACACCGTCCAAGAAAGCATACAACTTCTTATACACGCTTGGCTTTACAGGAGGCTTCGGCTTCTCCACATCCAATTCCAGCCTCTTTGCCAGTCTTTGACATGCTATATGCGCGCAAGCATAGCTCCTTCCAATTTCTTCTTCGGGTTTGAGGTGGGCAGCTTTGGCGCGTGATTGGGACAACAGCGAATTCGCGAGCGCGAGGAGTTCGGGTGGCAGAAATGACACAGTCGGTAGCAGCGTCGAGAGTGCGAGCTCGATTGGTGTTGGCATGGTCGCACCCGATGGTTCAGAGCGTGCTCAGTGCATTGTAAGTTGGTAGAATCTTGGTGACACGAAGTCGGCTTCACTCACGCGCCTTCGCTCACGTCATCTTCGCGCGAGCATGTGATGGTTTCAGATTCTATTCGCTTATCTCAAGCTACGCATTACTCTGGCTACCACAGGATCATTCAGACAGAACATACTTAACGCAGTAAACAAGTAGGTATCTGCATAAGGCCTGCAGTGCCAGACCTTGAGCAGATCAAGCCAGGAAAAGTTGTCGGCTAAAGCATTGCATTTCACTACACATTTTGTCATCCTATCAATGTGATACATCGCCCGTCCCGGGGCATAAGACCAACTCCATTGCCATGCCGCCTTGAAGTCCCAGGTTATACCAATACGCTAGCCGCCCTCCAAACTACTCCTCCCTCGTGCTAATTCCAGTCTAGCCTCTTGGAGCCTATTGACCTGGTTCCGGGGACTGCGAATATATCGGAATGGCATTCTGCGATGACTGCCCCAACTGGAACGATCTCTGCACAGCCAAAGGTCTATCAAAGTCCAACTTCCTGGTTTGGACCGCGCTACTAGATTCTAACACATCATCAGCATTTTAGAAGTGAAGATTTGATCATACACGGTGCTCTAAGCCACCAGTCTGGTATGGAAAGTAGCGCCAAATCCTGGCCTTCATGTCACCAGAGCCGGTGGCGAACAAAGTTCCCATTGGCGATGGAGCCACGGAGATAACTATGAACAGAATTAGCAGGAGTCTCGAGTTTATCGAAGCGATGCACTCACCAGAGTTCTTGTGTCCCTGCAACATGAGCGCGGCCTTTCCGGTCTCGGGGTCCCAGAATTGCACTCCACGGTCCTTGGAGCCAGACATGACCCAGGATCCGTCGGGTGTCAAGGCGACGCTCAAAACGAAGTCCTTGTGACCCTCAAAAGTGCGGATGCACTCGCCGCTCTTTGGATTTGGTGGTGCGTTGCCCAGCGGAGCATACTGGCTACGTGGAGTCAATCTCCACATGCGAATGGTCTTGTCGAGAGATCCAGATACGAGGTGTTCTCCAGACGGGGAGAAAGCGACAGAGTAAACACTGTCCTTGTGACCCTGCTCGCCCTCTGTGCGCTCGACCAGTACACCAGTTTGCGTGTCCCAAATGCGGACGCTCTTATCCAAACTACCGGCGGCGACGTATCGACCGTTTGGCGACATAGCGACGGTAGTAACGCCGTCTTCAATCGAAAGTGTGAGGACGCACTGATTGTCTTGCAGGTCCCAGAGTCTAATTGTTCTGTCGCCAGATCCAGATGCTATATATCTGCCGTCAGAAGCAAAGTCGAGGGAATAAATGTCCTGGTCATGACCAGAGAATTGGTGACGAATCTGCTTGGCAGCAATATCCCACACACGGATAATCTTATCTTCCGCACCTGTAGCCAGGTATCGTCCATCTGGACTGAAGCAGACGCTTCGAATGTAAAGATCGCCTTCGGAGTTGGTCTGGTTGTCCTGGAGGTGGCAGACTTGCTTGCCAGAGTTGACATCAAAGATCTGTGCGGATCTATTGCAACCGGTTGCAACGAAGCGTCCGTCGTGACTGAAGCGAACACAGCACACCACGCTCTGATGAGCGAGGTTGTGGACGAGGTCAACGTCCAATCTGCGTGGCATCTGCGGGTTGAATACCGCGTGCCAGTCATCGCCCTGCTTCTTGAGATGTGGAGGCAGCTTGTCTGGATCGTAATCCGACAGCTGATTGCCGATCCTGTCGAGGTCGACTGGAGTATATGCGAAGTCTGGGGCTATCAGTGCATTCGGATTCGCTGGTCCTGGACCATTTGGTGGCGGCGTTGGGCGCGCGTGGTGTGGCGAGCCTGGGTAGGCTGCTGCTGGATTCTGCTGAGGTGTTGCAGGTCCACGCACTCCTGGTGGCGCTCCGAGGCGAGGCTTTCCAGCGCCGGGGCTAGCGGTCGGCTGAGGTGGCTGTCCTGGATAGCCATTGAGACCTGGAGGACCCTGCTGTGGTTGTCCATAGGCGAATGGGTTATGTGGTGGTCCAGGAGGTGGTTGTGTGAGTCCTGGAGGTGCTTGGCCTTGCATGTGTCCCGGCATGCCAGGCTGGCCTTGAGCTTCTTGCGGTGGAGGCGCAAGACCTGGTCCACTCTGACCGCCACCTGCCATGATTCCTTGGAAAAGATTGGCAGGTCCGTGTCCTATCGCTGGAGGCTGCGGTTGAGGTGGTGCAGCGTGTGGACCTTGCGAAGGGCCACCTCGTTGCTCAAGCTCGTGCCGAAGACGTGCAATCTCGTCCTCATACCTTCAGAACGTCAGTCGTTGCTATTGATTGGTCAGTGGCAGGAAATACTCACTTCTGCTTCATCTGAACATGGCTAGTCTCCAGTTGGTAGATTTTGGTCCTGACCAGCTCCATTTCCTGAATCTGCTGGTGCACTACTCGTATACTAGTTAGCACATGTTTATTGACCTGCAAGTAGTCCGGCCAAACGGTGGAAGCTCGCGTGGATCAAGTTTGTGGTGTCACGGCATCAAGGATTATTGTAGTATGAGCTCGGTGGAAGTCGCGCTATGTGCCTCTTTGACATCCAAACCACATCACTGTGCTAATCTCACGGTGGGTGAAGTATTGCGAAAGTTAGAAACACTCACAATCGTGCTCGTGGGCGGCTGACCGCTGTGTATGCTGTTCAAACTCCGCGCGCACCTGGTCCAGCAGCTCTTGCAACCTGCTGCCAGCTTGCGGCCCCGGAGCCATGCCTCGGTGCGCGTTGTACATCTTGCCGCGTGTTTGCGATCACTTTCGTTCGCGATATCAATGCGCAGATCTCGTTGTGGTCGGCGGAGAATTGATGGCGGCTATATTGCGAACGGCGACGTATGAGCTGAGTCTGTTGTGACGAACTTTTCCCCAGCCCTTGAGTTCTGCGATATAACGGGACGCAGTCCGGCGTGGATAGATGCGATCTCAACTCAATGGGCCGGGATGGATGTTTTGGTCGATGGGAAGGAGGATTGGGGATGTTGGAGTGGTCGAGGCGATGCTTGGTGGAGCGCGGCGGCAATCACGAACCTCTCAAGTCTCACGGGGCGTGGCAGGGCTTTTGACGTTCACCTCTACAGATCTAAGTGTTAGCAGGGTGGGTCCGCTTCCCAGTCCATGGCTGCATTAGTGCAGAGCTCATGATCCTTGCATGGCGTGCCGGAGACTCTGGAGCCAAGCTCAGACCCTACCGTTATACGTATGCGGTCTCACACATTCTGCCTTCTCGCTTCTGCAGTCCGCGGCTACATGGTCCCTTGCTGCAACCACAGGAGTAGTACAAGTCACTCCGCAGATGAGGTCGTCCGCATACGTCGCCCTTCCCGAGCGTCACTTGTTCGCTATGCTGTCTGCCGCCAAGCCGATTGCATATACCCGCTGCAGATGCAGAAGGCTGTAGACGGGAGCTACTGGAGACTGACACGAGCGGGCATAACAACGTCGCTTCGCATTGGGCGCATATGGCTGCAAAGCATGTATCCGCTGGCCTGCGTCTCTAACGCCTCAGAAGTGCATACACAAGCGATTTGCAGGTGGAGTGATGTACATGCACAGGACAACAGCCAGCACTCCGGCCACGAAGCCGATGTTATAGGCACAAGACACCGCTGCCGATCTTAAGCCTAGCAAAGCATATATATAGCGAAATTTAGACGGCAATCAGGCTTTTGTGCAGTCATCCTCCAAAGTCCAGGCGTTTCCTGGCATGTCGGTCCTGCACTTGGACGAGTGAGGAGAGGTCGGTCACTCCACGAAGTTACAAGAAGTCTGTCAGCATTACTTGCGCGTCACGAGCCTCCACGATCGTGGACGTCAGAGCACACAAGGGATGCACTCCGGATATAACTACATAACTCTGAGTCTGTTCTACCACATCAAGGTACATGGATGCGCCAGATCCAGTACAGCGGTACCCTGAGAGGCCGCACTGTGTCAGCTTGAGATTTGAGAAGCACAAAGCGCTTGGACGGCTTCTTCTTTCGCTTCTCGCGTTCGACGAAACCGTTCGCTGCACAGAACCAGGATGACACGGTTGGACATTCATCACCAAGCTTCTGACGGGCAGGGTCAGCCATCAAAGCTCCTCCCCGGTCCTGGCGCCATACAGGTTGTGTGCCTTTGAAACCCAATCTATTCTGCTAAAAGCGCGTCCCAGCCCGGTCCTAGTCATCTGTAATCGCACCCGTACACGAAGCAGTGGAGTCACATACTTTACCAGCGTTGTCAAGCGGGATGGCGGAAAAGAGAAAGAGGAGGCGCACAGAGGAGCAATTGGCTTTCACTGATTCGCGAAGCTTGCGGGAGCAGTGGAGTTCTGAACGTGGGAATGGCGCATCTGCGAGCACAAACTGTCTGGCCCCGTCAAACGCTGTGACAATCGAGCCGATTGGGTCAACCACAAGAAGTACAAATAGCCAACATGTCTCTGGTCATTACCTCACGAAGCGCCAGCGTCTCGTTTCTCGTGCTCCTGAACCGTTGTAGCTGATGCTGAATGCGAATCCGTGGTTCGGAGACTTGCGTACAATCTAGGAAGGTCAAGCCTACTCAATTATACTTCCAAAGTGCTTCTCGATCGCTCGGCCCGTGTATTGACTCGGAGCAGCCCACATATCGCGTCAATGTGCCGACCTCCAATGTGTGCCTGGAAGCAAGCACAAAGTCTATTGCTCGTCGTTACTGCAGCACCGCTACATTGACATGGTGTTCCTGAGTGACAAAGATAAGAAGAATCCCACGTTCGCAGATGTGGATGTATGGGGTTTCAAGATGCTGGCATCGTGGTTTGATGGCCATCTCCGGGCTCATACAACCACCTTTCATTCTCCAGTTTCTGCATCACCTGTTGTCGAAGAACTGCCATCATCTCCGGACGATCACGTTCATATTCTGTATTGTGTCAGTGACTCGCGTCGCTTGCCGCTCATCTATCAGCATGAAGCATATCGCGTGGAGTGATTGCGGGGAAAGTGAGAAGAATTCTGTGAAGTAGGAGAAGCAAAATGCTCACCATCTTCTGCCTGTCTGCTCTGCCGAACGCCCATATGCGTTCCTGACGTGAAGTACTTTTTCGCCATTGCAGCGTAGTAGGCATCGAGTTCATCTGTCTTGCGTCAACTAATGTCGCTGATGACGAAGCGTCTCAGCCGGCCCTACCTGGGTTGACCTCGCCATCTTCGTGCCCTGACCCATACATTGGCATGATAGAAGGCGTTCCCAGCGCAGAAGCACCCAGCAAGTATGAACCGTCAGGTTGTCTGTTTACGATGTCTTGGTCCTCGGGCTGTCTTGCCGGCTTCGGACGTGCATGTCTTCGCTCTGGAGAGCCAAGTCGGAAACCTCGTTGTTGTAGCTTCTGCCTCCCTGCCATTATGGTGTCTCTATCTGATTCTGAATCCGCGAGCACTCCGTCCTCAAGTCTTGGGGTCGAGCGATGGTTAGGTCTGCGCGTACGTGCAGACGTGAGGAGGCCATTTTGACGCGTCGACGCAGCGCTCGCATGCGATCGCAGGCTGGTTTGTGAGGGCTGACGCCGCAAGGATGATGCTGTCGGTATGGTCGTAGCAAAAGGGTCGTGCGGTGGTCTAGGAGGAGGCATGTTACATATGACATGCGTCGTTTCAGGCGGATAACAGCCTTGATGGGAGCATGAATCGCGCGGCGGACATGCTCGGTCGCGGGTAGGTGCGTTTAAGTAGCTGAAGTGGGAGTCACTGGCAATGCTCAATTCACAAGCGCGAAGAGTGTTTCAAATACAAGTCAGCACAGACGAGGTGCGTTTGCAAGGTATGGATGAGTCGGCGGCATTGGTCAAGAATGAGTAGAGGGTCAGTAATAGCAACGCGCTTTTTGCGCCAGATGCTGAAAAAGAAGCTACTGTACACAACATAAAGACCACTATTCAAGTCACGTAGCAAAGGCAGGAAACGCGGGCAGTCGCGTCGAATGTTCATCAGATGGTATACAGCGACGCTGCCTCAGCCTCAGCTCTCCTCAATCTCTTCCTGTGCCGCACCACCAACCCCTCAATCGCCTCAAACCTCGACGTCCTCTCGCGCGCATCTACCGTACTGTTCAATCTTCTCCAGGCGCTGCCATTGGCAAACGACTGATGAAAAAAGAGGTCGCGTCAGCTGGAAGTAGTGCGATACCAGCGACACGGTGACGAGTGACATAGGCAAGCCCAGCGGCCACCCATCTAAGGCCAAAAATAAGTATAATCATTGAAGTGGCCGTAGCCACGTTTCAGAGATTCTGTAGAAGGTCAGCTTATTCAAAGAATGCTGGAGTGTCTGATGAAACTTACAAACTGAAAAGAACAGATCTGCGGTAGTTGTCAGTCGAAGTCGGGTTTGGCGTTGATGTCGGTGCGACTCACACTACACCTGTGAAATGTTAGCAGCTGCACGATGAGATCTCGGGAGGGCCGGCTGACTTGATCTAAGCCAAAAGGCCTGTGATGATATTAGCTGTTGTTGCTGAATGACCTTGGGGTCGGTTTCGAACTTACAAAGAGAGCTTTGTTGCGAAGAGGAGCGCGAGGACAAAGCTCTGGGAGTAGGGAAATTCGAGCTCGCGCTAAGTGCGGGCCGCAAGCGTGATTCAACCTACGCCTGACGGTACACGTACTACGGGATGTGAGGTTCACAACTTGTTGGTTCTGAGGAACTCGGCTCCTATGCTCGCAATCAAGGTCAGAGGCACTAGAGAAGGCTTTGATGGCTTAGGGAAGAGTGTTAACAGTCTTTGACTCTCTCCCTCGATAGTGTACATTTGAAGTGATGGAGGGAACGCATTGATGTGGCCAGAGCACGAGCCTACATGAATGATTTGACCCATGAGGAACCTGCCTCGAACACTTGAACTTCACCTCGACGTTCAACTTGTGATATATCTTCACATTGTACTGTACACTGCTATCCTGTCCCGTGGTATCCTAAACGTAATTAACAATCCTGGGTATTGTCCGTTTGAAAGCTGCTCAAGTGGCAGAACCCATAAACGCCTCGCTCAGAAACAGATATCCTCCCATACCGCCCTCCTGATGCACAATACCTTACATGCAATCCTCTCACTCATCCCTGACCTACAGAGCCTCCTTCCAGCCCTTCGTCCTCTTTCCCTCGAATCCTCTCGTCGCACCTAGACCCTTCAATTTCTCCACATACGACAGCTGATTCTACTCAGCTGGCAGAACTCCCTCGACTTCCTGCTCCTCTTCCTCTTCATCAGCAGGCGCATCAATCTGAGGGTCAGGAATCACGAAATCCAAGCTCATAAACCCCGTCCTTCTCAATTGAACCATCTTGACATCTCTGCCTTCCACTTCATGCACACCATTCCAATCCTCGATATAACTTTCCAATTCCTTTCCCCCTCGCTTCGCGCCTGTGAAGCCTAGGTCGTCGTAGATGTAGCCTGTGAGCACGCCGAGAATGGAGTCGAACCATGCGCGCCAGGTAAATGGCGAGAAAGAGGACTGTAAGATGGAGTTGATGTCGGCGATCAGAGTACGGAACTCTTCGTCCGTGATCAATGGGTCAAGGATTTCAGGGTATAGATTCGCGTATTGTGGGTATAAGTCTCCTGCGATCAACCAGTCTCGTTTCACGCGAATTACACGCGTAGAGGCGAATTCTTCGGATGAAGGTGAGCAGTGTGGGTTTGGGTGCGGGAAACATGGGTGTTGGGGTCCCCATTCAAAGTCATCATCTTCTGCAGCTTCTGGCCCTTCATTCGAGACGCCTGTGCGATTGGTATGTGGGATTGAGATTTGGCTTCTCTGCGCGGGTAAGGCAGGAAGCGCTGGGACTGGGCCTAGAGATTTGGGATCGAGTTTGGGTGTATGTTCGCTTCGTGATTGAGAGTGGCCTGATTTGCCTGATTTGAAGGACTTCTGACTTCGGCGGCGGTTTAGTGGGAGAGGCGCGCGTTTGCCGGAAGTCGCGCTGACTATGCTTCGGGCATCGGTATTGTCCCTACGGTCATCTTTGGGTGGGATTGGAGGTGGTTGTGAGATCGCTGTATAGTTCTGTGTGACTATCGTCGGTTGCGGGAACGGTGGTGTCGGACTGCTAGAATCTGCTTCTTGCACGCCCGCAATCTTGTGCAGCGCGTTCATGACTTCGGCAGCCCAAGTCAAAGGCTTCGTCCGCGGTCTGCTGTATCTGCCGGTCGAAAGGGATACGTTTGTATGTAAGAAGCGTTCAGTGGACAAGATAGACGAAAGGCTGGATCCGCTTGGGCCGAGAGGACGAAAGCCAGGGACGTTCATCCCTGAACTTTCTAAGCGATCTCTCAACCGTCGCTTCCACCTGGGCAACTCCATCTTTGCTCACACTTATCACTGATCGACGACAACAACGAAGGACATCTACAAACGCTTGGAGACGCATTGGCGGCACAATGCTCATATACATCCAATGGCCGCCGGGACCTGAAACTGGGCCGTACGGTGACACGCCCTCATCTCCACTGCTATCGGGCATCTTCCATGTTCAATACTGAGACTTGCTATTGCCATCTGCGCACAAACACGTGGTCAAAGGTATTTGTTTCAGCACAGACTTGGGCTGATATGCATTGGAGCTCGTACATGACTCTGAGCACACTTCAAAATCACTTTTCGTTGCAGGTCCCGCTTTCTTCCCTGGAGCTTCGAGCACAATTTTTTCAGGCCTACGTGGCTCCAACTGTTGAGAGGTCAATGTCTGAATGCGACTGGTGTCACTGCAATTCTGGGCCTCACGAGATCCTGCAATGTTATCGGGATGCTGCTATGAAAGACGAAGCGCCTCGGCTGGCCACGCGCGTACTTACACAAGTCACCACTGACCAGACTTAGCAAAGCCGAAGGCAAGCCAGAACTCCATACGCCCTTCTGGTCATATATCTTTAGATTTATGCCTTGACGGTCCCACTCATGCTAGCGATCCGAGATGCTGCGGCATGACACCTCTACTCTTGGATCGAAGAAAGACAAGCAAAGCAATCAAGCCAGATCTTGCTTCAATATGATTTACGGAACACAAGCGGCCTTCATAGATCGATCGTCGATGGCGATCATGTGTTTTGGATCGACATTGGTGCAAGGACGTGGTTGTTCGCGAATTCCGCCGCTTCTAGCGGACATGCATGGAAACCCGCCGGCAGTGAGCACAAGCATGCAAGATCATTGCATTTCTGCATAACTCAGTCATGAATGGGTTTTCCCAATCCGTAGCGCTGCGATCAAAGGGAAGTGCGAATGTGGGACGCCTGAAGTGCTACTGTAACAGCGACAGCCAGGAGCCGTCAAGAATAGCAGGCCAGAAGCTTCACACAACAGGGGCAAAAGCTGATGGCTCGTGCTAATATTTGCAGAGTTGGCCTTCTCTGCGATCACCGTTGTTCTGATCAGCCTGGCCTGGCCTGGCCTGGCTTTGCTTTGCTTTGAACACGGCAAGACAACGACCACCATCTCGTTTGGTTTGATGACAGCGTAGGCAGGACTCCCTGAAAGCCGACATGTGATATGCAGCGAAATCGACTACTGACACTTCATCCATCAGGCACTGCCGTTCCAGTCCTGTCGGCAGATAATAGTCCTGACCTTAGGCCTATCCACGAGGACGATACGAAAGCCCAGTCATGGCTTCAGCGAAGATCGCATAGTACGGCAGCCAATCCAGACGAGCGACGAACGAAGCGTGGGAGGAGTCAATGTTGACATCTGACGATTCTAAGAGAATCGAGATCTCTATAGTGCTGCCAGTCATCTTCATGAGTGTCGTAGTAGTGCTCAGAGAAGAGGCCGGTGGAGATCGAGTCGAGGCTAGTCCGTTTCGGGCAATCGGCCTGCCATGTTCATGTCTCAGCACCTCGCCTCGCTCTGCGAAACATTGACCTCTTTCACAGTGATTCCTACTAGCCCGTCGTGCCACTGAAAAAGCACGTATTCAAAGATGGCGACGTCACAGTTCATATCTCACAAAAGCAGTTCGGCTACCATCTTCAATGCCCGGATGGAATTAGTCCCAAATCCTCAACAGCAGAATGAGCCTCCCCATCTCGTCGCAGAAATTGCATACGAACGCTTGCGACCAGTGCTATCGCCGCAAACAAGCCTGCACCAAGGAACTACCTTCTTGTGGTCGGTGTCAAATTGATGGACGCAACTGCACTTATAGTGAAGCTCGAACTGCAGGCCGGCCTCGGAAAATTCGAACAGACCCAGCACTCGGATCAACGGCAGGCACGGTGAAGCAAGGAGACGCCGGAGCAATACTAAAGAGTACGTAGGTTGCATGTGGTCAGGCATTACAATCTCCAACTACTGACCATGAATGTCTATTGGCAGATTCTTCATCTTCGCAATACACTAATGATCATGCTTACTATAACGAACATACATCATGTAGCGTGTCCAGTAGTGTGGGGTCACTTCAGGACCCGCTCGAGATACTGTTCCCGGGCGCCCTCCCGATTCCAACAAGCGGAACTCTGCACACTGTGCGAACAGACTCGGACCTCTCAGAAGGTTCCACTGGCCGTGAAATGCAGTCGATACCAGAGGAGGGGTTTCTCGCGCCGGCGCAAGATGCTTCGAGTTCTCTAACCTCGTATCCTGGAGTTGAATTCAATGGCAATCCATTCTCGAATGCATTGCCTGTTCCGAATCATGCGGACTTCATGGGCTCCGACACTCGCTACCAAGACATTGAGGACTTGCTGCAATTTGTCAACCATACAGCGCCATATGACACTGGCCAACTTGATAGGAGTGCTGAAACTTTGGCAGCGATTGATCGCGCTTTCGACATCTGCGAACGACTGGTCATGACTGAAGGAATGTATGCTCGAGAAGCTCGATTCCTACTCCATCTCGCCGTGCTTCAACAAGTCGATAGCATCTTGTCGTTCAATGCATCGAGATTGCAGCTGAGCTACAGAGATAGCTTGCGTGCGATCATGCTCCTCTCGACACTGGAACATCCAGAGAAGTTTGGCTATCAGGATAGGGCGGACGGAGCAGACCAATTGGAACATCTGAAGCAATTTGCTAGCCAGCTTCAAGAGCGACTTGGTCTCAGGCTGGAAGGGATGCGAAATGATTGTTCATTGACTTCGACGATGAGTCTCAGCTCGTGAGACTGAGATGCTAAGAAGACCATGTCGAAGAACTTGAGATCGAACGGATGCAGCCTGAATGGATATGTGCGATTCCAGACTCATCTATGTCGGAGACCGTTCATGCTGAAGGCGGTGGGATGGAGCTTGTCGGATCGCGATCCTGTATATGTAAAATATGTTGAACAGCAAAAGTTCATAGAATGCCGCTGTAGTCGTATTGAGTTAAAACCTGAGAGGGAACGCCGACATCGGCTCTTGTCCAACAGCCAGGAACGGTCTTGGCAAGCAACAAGCTTCTTTCCTCCCATGTTCACCAAAGAAGCATGATTCCTCGGAAACCTGTGCCTGGCGTCAGGATCAATAAAGCGAACCCATCGCTGAAGTCATTCGTATACGATGCCCCTCAGCAATGGCTCATTCGCGAGTTCCAGCTTGATCCTCTTCCCGATGGCGAGGAGAATCACGACGCGCCTCTTTCAGGCCGGATCATGAGCAATACCTTCGCATTCCTGGGCATAGAAGGCTTCACTTCAGCTTTTGTACCATCTGCGCGAGAAGATACTCGATCTGTGAGAAAGAAACTCTCAGGCTCGGAGGGATACGTAGCCGTGAGTTACAGCTGGGGCGACGATGATGAGCTCTTTCCACTGCACCTTGTGACTGTAAGCTGTGATCTGGACAAGAATGATGAGGTCGTGACAAACCATCAGCCCGAGCGGAATGGCTATGTCTGGATCAGGCCCAACTTGAGAGCGTTTCTTCTCGAACTCAGACGGCGGCAAGAGCGGAAATTTCTGTGGATCGACGCCATTTGTATTGACCAGGCTGACGATAATGACAAAGGGCACCAGATCAAGCATATGAGGCATGTCTATGACTATGCCAAAGAGGTGTACGTGTGGCTCGGCCAAGCTAGCGAGATGGAGTTGGGTGCTCTTCAAATCTTACCGAATGTGACTGCCAAGCTGCAGGAGTGCCAAAGTGATGCCCATGAGAACCTCGAACAGGCCTTCGCTCAGGTTGGACTGCCTGATCCTACTCATGAAATATGGAGGGCATACTCGAGCCTCATGACAAGGAGTTGGTGGTCACGGCTGTGGACTCTGCAAGAAATTGTGATGGCCAGTGAGCTGGATGGAGCGTTCGAGTATAAGGACTTGTACAAAGCTCCAAATGCGGCGGTATTCTGCGGAAGCTCCACCACTATGTGGGAGAAGTTTGACCAATTCGTTGAAGCTTTGGCAAAGACAGGACTGAAAGAATGGCTAATCACAGGAGAGGTCGGCATTGCATGCGACGATCTACACGGGATTGATGCTGTGTCGGAGGTCAGGACCGGACGTGGAAGCCAGCTACGCTACGGTTGGGCGGTCACTATGTCAGCAACTCTACTGGCAACTCGTCGAAGGCAAGCGACCATGCCAGCAGACATGGTATTTGGCCAGCTAGCTCTCCTCGACAATGCAACAATCAAAGAGCTCGCGCTTAATATCAGAATGCCCGAGACTGAGGTCTTCACTCGCTTCGCAAAGCACTACATTCGCAATGAGGTTAAAGAATGTCTACTGAATCACACAGCCACGACTAAGAAGCTGGCTGGTCTTCCGAGCTGGTGTCCGAACTTCGCTTCCCGAGAAGAGACTATCTCCATTGGCTCTCGCTGGGTAGGTCATTACCAGGAACAAGCCTGGCTGAAGAAGCAAATGCCATGTGCCGGTCTTCAGAAGCACGGGAAATGGAAGCTCCCGCGAAGCAAGTTGTATTATGCTAATTACATCACTAATGCCCTCCAGGCGAAACACAGCCTCGACAATCAGTACAATACGAACAACCCGCGCCAGATAGCACTTGCTCCAGGAACAAATTGCATCATTGCTACTGGTGTCGAGCTCGACGTCGTTACGCACACCATCGATTGCAATCCGGCCGCCGAATCTGCCAAGTTCCTCGCCTACAACAGCATCTCACAAACCTACAGCTGGGAGCGAGAATGCTATAGGCTAGCTCATGACACATTCTCGACGGCCTCCACGACAGCCTCGAGCTCTTACTATGACTTGTATGCTCGTACGCTGACAGCGAACCGCGTGACGATGAACCCATCCGATCTGTTAAGCCGCGATGAGGATGCCACCGAAATCATATTTGATCGTTACGAGCAGGTCGACTTTGCCGAGCCTTATTTGAACTTCAGGAAGTTCATGCAAGCGACCATGGACGCTGAAGAGACGATCGATCCCAAGGCCAACATGACCAGAGAAACACACAAATTCGCTACTTGTCTCGCAGCAATGAGCAAGAAAAGAAAATTCTTCGCTACAAAAGGAGGCAAGATTGGCATGGGACCCTCAGATGCACAGCCTGGCGATCTGGTCGTCATGCTATTCTATTGTCCAACGCCGTATCTGATACGACAGTCGAAGGCTGTTCCTGACCAGTGGCACTTCATTGGTGAGGTTTTTATCTCTGGATATATGTATGGCGAAGCTTTGGACATGTTCGATCGAGGTGAAGTCACGGAAAGGAAATGGACAATAGTTTAAGGACAGGGAGGCACTAAGCGCGATGCGAACGTGGTCTTCAATGTGCGAACCTGGAGAGGGACAGCAGCTGAGAAGGATTCATCCTGCAGCACCAACCAGCCAAAGCTTCTCGCAAGCCTCGCGAACAGCTCCTACTTCCTTTGATGTGGCGCCCGTAGAATTCAAGATCTCTGCCACAACAAGATGACCAACACTGCAAGTATGAGGTTGTGTCATGCAACTACTACGCAATCGTAACGAACGCGAGCATTCCACTGCTTTAGTGTCTCTCGAAGGGCCTCCGAGGTTACCGATATATATGACTCTGGACGTGGGACCTCCTACCGCATGCTCAGCACAGTACTCAATCATGCTCGCAATACTGGTCACGTCCATCTGCTTCTTTGCGGGCAAAACCCTTGCTTCACAAGGATCGTCGAACATGACGGACACATGTACCACCTTGAAAGCCACGTTTACAAACAACACTTTACTTCCAGGCGGTCATGGATACATCAACGAGACTCGCAGTATGTGCACTACACTTACCCATGAATATGTCAATTCCCTAACCGTGTTTGCAGTACCGTGGGGCGCAGTAGCCTGGCAACAACCTGCTTGCATCTTCCTACCAGACAATGCAGGACAACTCTCACAGGCTGTCAAATTGGTTCGTCAGAACACGCTGTTCGCAATGCATGGAGGTGGACATATGCCCATCAAGGATGCCGCCAACATAGACTCTCGCGGAGTCCTGATCTCAAGCACGAATTTGAACACACTCGAGCTGTCTCGGGACAATCAAACCATGTCCGTAGGTCCTGGTATGAGGTGAGTATATCGAAGGGTGCAAGGCATGACTCCGCCAGGTGGCATCAGCTGCGGTCGCCGTCTTAGACACGGCACGCTGGTCTTAGTCCTTGCTTTTGGAGCGCATGCCCTACCTTATTTTGAGACATATGTTGACCCTCGTACCCTTCGCTTTTAGGTGGGGCGATGTCTATAATCACCTCAACGGCACGGATTTGACTGTCATTGGAGGTCGTATTGGATCAGTCGGTGTAGCTGGTCTCATTCTGGGAGGAGGCGTTGCTTTCTATAGCTACAATATCGGTCTTGCATCTTCGGATGACAAGATTCGGGCTTATGAGGTATTTCTGGTTCTTTCGATGCCTGCATTTTGTATGCTGATGCCACGGGAATAGTGCGTTCTTGCAGATGGAAGCATAGTCCTTGCCAATGCGACGAACGAACATTCTGATCTCTACTGGGCACTGAAAGGCGGCGGCAATTCCTTTGCTCTAGTAACCAGATTCGACTTGAAGACCTTTTATGGCCCAACACCATTAATCGTCGAAGCATCATATGGACCTGGTATCAGGGACGCGTTCCTCGAAAGCATCATCGACTTCGCCGCGGCATCAGACGAAGACGTTGATCCTTACGCGGCAATCACACCTCTCGCCAGATGGGAAGCAAATTATACAACCCCTAAGTATCTATCGACACTCATCTACAATGGCACAAAAGTTCCACCAAATACACCCTTAGCGGCTTTCACGAACGACACAGGCACCACTTTCCACGCAGCAGACGGCTCGAATAAAATGCGTCCAATCCCTCTCGCTACATACGGCGCACTGACTCGAGCCCAATTCGAACCTGGTGGTGCTTCATTCGGCATGCGTCAAAAATTCCACGTCATCAGCGCCAAAGCCACCATGGAAGCCATAACCACCATCCACGACACATATTTCGAAGCTTTACAATGCTCAGGTCTAGCAAATCGTGTCGAAGGGTGGTTGTCTGATCTCGCTTTCAATCCCATGACCAAACGAAGTATTGAAAGGAGCGTTGATGCTCCCTATTCCCATATGCCGAATAAAGCTGCGCTGTGGCCGGAGTTTAGTGTTACTTGGAAGCATGAGAAGGATGATCTTGAGATTGATGCTTTCATTTCTAGGATTGATGCGGAGATCACGCGCCAGTTGAGAGACGTGAATGCTAGTTTGCCATTTCTGTACATGAATGATGCGGATCGAGGACAACCGATTTTTGAAGGTTATGGGAGGGAGAATTTGAGGAGGTTGAGGGAGATTAGGGAGAAGTATGATCCGGACAGAGTGTTTACTGCTCTTATGCCGGGTGGATATAAGGTTGCGCATTCGTGGCCTTGTTTGAGTGGAGAGGAGCGGACCTAGGTTCTGTGTACGGCCACTTGTGTAGCAGGCTTTTCGACACAGTTAATCGCAGCAATGCACCCTGCTCGACGAGATGTAAATTGCGAGGCATTCTTGCGTTCTGCGCCGAGCAGCATTGCGTGTAATCCTACAGCTTCACTCGTTTTGCATACCGACGCTGCAAAGTGCTATAGCTATGCGGAACGGCGAGGATCTCCTTTGCCATGGGTTGCGGCGAGTTGTCTGGTAGCTGCACTCTAGCATTGACTTGATGGCCACGGATTTCGCATCCGTCGCTCGACATTGTCTTGAGGTCGGGCTTGCCGAGCAGCGTGAAATTGATAGTGGATTTACACAGCCTTTTCAGTCAAGATGTGGTGTTGTTGACGCGTGGCGGTATTGATAAAGTGGATGTTCAAGTGGCAGAAGAGCAGAGGTACTGCGTGCGTGAGTCAAAGTTGAATGTCTTGTGCTTGGCGCTGAGTCAGTCAGGTCGCACAATTTCGCTTCCAGCACGAGCTGAGAGCACACTCAACTCCATTGGCATGCGCTTTGCCTCATAATTTTTGTCTGCACTCGGATTCTGCCGGTCAACTCGTCGGCGACGGCACAGGCTCCTATCATGAAGCCTGTTGCACGAGCACAAGCACAGGATCTTCAGGCATTCGTATCGCGATATTGAGATGGTGCAATCTTCCGAGTGTCGAAGCCGGCGTGGCCGAACTGCCTCAATAATGGAGAACTATACCATTGTTGTGGAGGGTGGCGTCTGGCGAACATGGCACTCCATGCGTGGGATATGTCCTTGATGGACGCAACACCGAGCATGAGCGACGCCTCACTTCAACTGGGATACCTGCTATTCACCTGGAAGCTGGCGTCTCCGTTATCATTTATACATTCACTGCGATGGAGAACAATTCCGGCGACCTGGTCAGTCCACGGAAGCTACGGCGACTAATGTCGACGACACCACATAAAGGTCCTCCACATCACAGCTGATCGTCGCGATCTCTGGGACTTCTTCCATGCTGCGTGTCTCGCTTGTTCCTGCTCTAGTCAGCCAGTCACGCTTCGTGGCTGCCGAGGGCGTGGAAGCCGCACACCTCAAAGCTGGGAGCTGACTGTCGGCGCTCATGATTGCCCACCCACGCTCATCGGGGGCCACCGACACCCATTTGCAGCATTCCCATGCATGGATGCGACACCAAGTACAGATGAAGTGACTGCCACGTACAATTTCTGTTACGGATCTGGTATGTTCATCGAAGCAATTGCGCAGCAATCCAAGCATTTCGCGACCCCACCTGGCTTGTTGGCCCAATTGTCCCAGGATCACCGAACGGCAGCATTTTGCGACCCGCGATGCAAAGCTGATCATCTGAGGCCACAGACACTCGCCTTAGCTTCAGCTCTATACTGCGTGCGGGAAATGTTCTTCATACATTCCAGCTCCCAGTGGGCAGAGAATAATGAGCCGCCAATGAGGAAAAAGATGTTGGTCGAAATCGTCAACCTTGCCCTCTCCGTGCAGGCGTTCAGCCTCGTGATGCGTCTTCGGTTGAGACTGAAAGCAGACTGCTCGTGATGAGAAGCGTACATGCAACGAATCGTGAGCTTGGCATCGGAAAAGCTGCGCTTGCGGAGCAAGTCCTGGAGTGGCTGGCGACGGTCTGAACCTTCGCATCATACCCGGCTTCGCGAACCACACCCACCACACCTCACATCCCTCGTCCCGCAGAGCCTTGAGCTTTGAGCCGCGATACTGCAGCTTCATCTCGATCCCTCCATGTATCCAAGTATCTTTTGACTTTCTTCGCTTCACAGGTCCCGCCGACTTGATTCGAGCTTACCTTTCTGGTGATGGATGGCTGCAAGATGCATCTCTTGTGGGATAGAGCTGTCTCCACTGACTTTTCGTCATCCGAGAGAGCATGGTCCGACGTCCATCGTGCATGTATATATCATCGGTAGCACGATTGCTATCCAGATGCTTGACGTGTATGGCCAGGAGCTGTTCCCGTTTCAATCAGCTTAAATCCTTCCTGTCACCAGGAAGCTCTACATATGCTTGACGGATCAATCTGCGTGACACTGAACTGCTTCACTCTCGCACCCACCACGTTCTGACCAGTTCCTCAACGCCGAGCGAGCCTTCGAGCTCTATCTCCTTATCACCTACAGCACGATGGCCGACGTGCTTCCAGCAAAGGCGCCCAGCCAACTCTTGCAACGGCGGCTGTCACAAGCACATTTCAATGCAATGGAAGTCCAAGGCATGATGGCACAGTTCAACATGGCGTTCAGACCCGATGCAGCAGCTACCATACCATTACAAATGCTCCAAGCACAAGAGCAACAAAGATTGGCGATGCACGCGGCTTCGATAGCTCCCAGCGAGCTTCTCAACACTCACCCAGGACAAATAATGAACAACTCAATGTATATGGATAACTCTGCTTTTCAAAATCCTTACAGCATTCCGGTCGGCATGAACAACGCTACCTTCGGGAGTCTTGCATGGCCAGCATCAATAAACACCAATCCAAATGCGATGGCAGTGCCGCCCGTAGTGCGAAATGAAAGTTACAGCAGTGTGGAAGGCAGCGAACCCAGTATCAAGACTGAAGACCAGTCTCCGATTCACCCCTCTCAGGTCTTCTTTGATGCAACCGCATATGCATCAAGCCCGGAGTCGCAGACGGCGACAGACTCATCAGAAGAGACGAAGCCAGTTGTGTTCTCGACCGAAATTGATACCCTTATGAAAGCTATACAGATGAAGACTCAGCCTGCAGAGCAGCGAGAAGCTCCGAAACCTAAGCCAACAGCAACCAATACCAAACCAAAGAAACGATACACATGCGATGTACCCGATTGCGGCAAAGCTTTCTACCAGAAGACCCACCTCGAGATCCATACACGAGCACATACGGGCATAAAACCATTCCTGTGCAAGGAGCCATCCTGCGGCCAAAGATTTAGTCAACTTGGCAATCTAAAAACACACGAACGAAGGCACACTGGAGAGCGACCGTATCACTGCGACATCTGCGGCAAGACGTTCGCGCAACACGGCAATGTTCGCGCTCACAAAATCGTTCACACTGCTGCCAAGCCGTTTACCTGCAAGCTCGACAATTGTAACAAGCAATTCACGCAACTCGGTAACCTCAAGTCTCATCAGAACAAATTCCACGTCGAGACTATTCGACGTCTAAAGTCTCGATTCGAGAATATTAAAGCCGGCGACGTTGTGGAGACCTGGGAGAAAGACATGTGGGAGTACTTTGCAGGTCTGTACAAGAACTGCAATAAAGGCATTAAAGGCCGAGGGAAAGACCGACGGATCAGCACTACCTCACTGGGTGCGGCTCATAGAAGGGATAGCATCGCCTCCGCAGAATCCTCAGGCGGAGGAGGGCTAGCAATGCACTCCAGGCACAATTCACTGACTGGCACCATGCACTAAGTCAGGCGAATTCAAGAAGAGGCGTTTGAACGTTTCGGCA
>JAASFE010006019.1:74077-88661 GCA_013365205.1 Pseudocercospora cruenta
GCACTGCACATTTGGGAGCGCGAAGCACATGCGAATTTTGATGCGATTGATACCCTAGCAGACAGAATACTGCTGTTGTTACGACCCACGAACAAATGGTTCACTTCGAGTAAAGCTCATGACAAACAGCTTGAAATTCTCATCCTCTCCCATTCGCGCGCGCAAATGTGTCGTCCACTCACACTTCCACCCATCCTTGTCGTCATACAAGGTCTCATGCACGAATGCAGCCGCCTGCCGCGCCTGTCTCGCCTGAGAAACCTTGACCCCTCACTTTATTGCACGCGTCAAGCAGAGCCGCGTCGTTGCTAAGGCACCGATCTACTCGGATCTTGTCCGTGAAGATTCAAGGGCTGGGAAAATCAAATTGTTGGGGCTCGTGCAAGCATCACAAGAGATCCCACTTCACTTCGTCGTGCTGTCGGCTCGGCACTGCATGATCGGCTGAGTGCTTCAATTGATAGTAGGTACGTCACCCATTAGTTTAGGCCTATCAAACGGGATCCTCCCACGCTTATTGTTCACGACTGCCCTGCTGTCAATGATTTGAAAACGCAGCCTGTCTAAGATGATGTGATAGGAGATGCAATCTGAAGGAAGAGGTCGCCTGTCCAGGCCAGATCAAAGTACCACGCACAAGATTGCGTAAATTACGTTCGTCCGAATGAGCTCTTGGGCTACCCGAAAGATAAGAGAGATCTGCTTCCAGGATCGCGAATCGCGATGGAGATCTGCAAACATGCACGTTGAGCGACATTCATCACGCGTCAGTTTCATGTCGAGCATGAAACTCTGCGGCTTCATTCGGCCCTTCCACGACCAAGTCAACAAGTCTATGTCAAACAGCAGGACGGTTTGGACATTTCGGGAATCAGTCTGATATCGCTGTGACCTTATCTCGGAGTGCAGCCCGCTGTGCCTGCCACAGGGCAGTCATCTGGCATCTCTGTTTCTATTCATCCTTGCGATGACATTCATCGGAGCACTTCGCTTGTCAAATCGACCATCTTTTGCAATGTCCCCCGCAGCTATTACTGCCCCTGCCCTTGAGCGTACAGAAACTCGATAAGTCCTAAGGGAGGGAGAAAGCCCGGGTGTCAGCATCTATCTCCAAGTCAACACATTCGTCAAAGTGGTGCCAGACTTACCAACATCGACATTCTCTGCATGCCCACAACATTGTTCTCCGCCACCGGCCAATCTTGGGGTACCATCGACAATAACATATGACGACGCTCCCTTCGCAACGATGTACGTCGTACAGTGTGCGTGATAGATGTTGAACGTCACACCGGGACCAACAAACTGGACTGTACTTTGCCAATACTGCCCGAGAAAGACTTGTTTGCCGTTGGGCTTCTTCCATCGACCTTGAGGGTATCCATCAAAGCCGCCGGAGGAGTAGTCGATTCCATTGTCAATCCTATCGTATCAGCCTGTCAGCATAAGGCTACCATGGAACTCGCTACATGTACGAGAGGTGTCGTACTCTATGCAAACCCATCCATGTTGCCCGCAGCCTGAAGGATACCAGTCATCGCTTGGCGCATCTCCCGAAGCTTCGATCGTTATGGCAGCTGCTTCAAATGTTGATAGCCACTAAGAGCGAGAGGTACTTGTGTTAGCAAGTGTCTCGGAGGAAAATATCGTTCTATCGACAGATGCTTACAACGCCGTCGCCATCGGGACATTTATCGCATGGTGGTAAGGCACGTCGCTGGAGACCACGCTTCGCTTGATAAGTAGGATTGACGCAGGTGACTGCTGCTAATGTCTCGACAGCGAAAGAAGCTGTAAGCAAGAGAGTGCGTAATGTGACTCGCATGGCTGGTGTGATTACTCAGAAGAGTCTACCGATGGAGGGTCTGGCCAAGAGCTTCTTTTTTATACTTGGCTCTAGACTCGACCTTACGGCCGCTGTATGCTGGCAACGCATCCCCTTTCAGGCGGAGACGTCTTATTCTGGTCCGCAAAGTGGAAATTACTCGCACCAACCTGTTGGAGTTCTTCCAGAAGCCAGGATGTTTGATTGTAGAAGGAGAAGATATGATCCATGTCCAAAATGGGATCCTGGTACATCTTCAACTTTGTTTCCCCTTTTTGATCAACATTTACCGCACCGTCACTAACAGGTCGAATACGAAAATACTAGCTCTATTGCAGCTGCGGAACTCCGCCGGCAATGGATGTCTCCTAACTAGACAGAGGTTTTCAGATGATCCACGCCCGCACCCTCTTGAGAGCGTATCGTTTGCCCCCCCCGTGGAATCGCAATACGATCTCTCTCTCAAAGCTTCGACTTGATCGCTCCGATACTCTGGATGGCATGGGCTAGAACAGTCCACGACTTGCAGGGAATACTCGTTCATCGCGCCTATAAATCAGAGGCACCTGAAGAAGGCTTATCTTTGGACGAGAGCCGACACTCACGCATCTGCCTTAGACATTTTCTTCACAATCATAGAGACTCCTCATTCAGCATCATCAAAGCGATGAAAGAGACTACGCACGATGCTCACATTGCCGACAAGAGCGCGACGGCCTTTCTGGCTAATCCTACATTGCAAACGTCGAAATCATAACGATGCGTTGGCTAAGACGATCAGTATACGAGAGTCGAATCATAAAGCTCTCGAGGGCCTAATACTCTATCTGTGCCTCCTTCCAATCCACACGATGCCTCCGATCGAATCTAGATGCGTTCATTACCGTTCATGTGGAGACGACCTCGTTGGCGCGACATAATGTCTAGTTCTCTTTCCAATTCACGCCATGGAATCGCTGAAGGGCTGGGTGCGACTGTTTCTGTCGATGTGGAAACTCAAACGACCTTGAGGTTGCAAGACTCTTTCGAGCCACGCCAGATCAATGCGTTACTGTTCGCTTTCAATCCGAGCCCAGTTGGTGTATATGAACCATAGTCCATCCATGCCACAAGCTCCACGAAATCAATTGCTTCTTCCGTAGACGAGTCGTCAATGTGCTTCTTCCCCTCCTGCTCTGCCCTCTCGCCTGGAGCAGTACATTCCCCGGTACAGGCGACGGGAAAATCAACGCACAAGATCTCATAGGCCCAGATGTCAAATTGGTGACAATGAGGACTGTAGAATCGCAGTGGATGGCGTGAATAAATGCACACTCTGTCACTCTATCACCGACACATCTCCAACCTTTCTCCTCATCTTGCTATCCAGTCACAAGCGACACGTCTTCGACGACTCCCCCTGGCTCGGCTGTGCATGTCGAGGTCGAAGCACAATCAATGGAGAATACTGGAAAGATGATTTATTGTATTGTTCGATTTGTACTATCCGCCACCGTCGTCAAGGAGGTGAGTTTGAGTGAGCTAGGTATATGTAAAGTTCATCACATTTGCTGATATTCCTTGGGAACAGATGTCACTGCACTTGCGAATTACTGTTTTGCGAATCCGGACGATACAGATGGTCCGGAACTATCTAGTGTCTTGAACAGGAAAGTGTCGTCACTTGGAACGGGACTGAGGCAGATCCAAGCTATCTTACTTCGTCTGAGAGGTGCTGGTCACGGAGGATGATGTCGTTGAAGAGATGTACTTGGATGAGAAATAGGGCATAGCTTGGTTGGCGGCGCCATGCAACCGCTGGGTTGAAGTCAGCAGGACAGTGTAACCGCCTCTTCTCGCCTAGACCCGCTTCGTGTGCTCGATCTGGAATTCTTGAAATGGCATTTCAAGATCACTCCTGTCGTCTTTTACGTCTAGCTAGGTATGCTATCAACGGCCCTGCATATTTCTGCTACCTTGGCAACAAGTTCGGCTTGCAAGCATAAACCACTCTGCCACTTCTGCCAGTCTTACAGACAGCTCAACATGCACCCGGAATGTTCATGAAACACACATCTATCCATCTGCGAAGGGTCGCCCAGCTTAACACCCTTATCATTTGCTTTAGCGAAAGCACGAATGATATCTGTCAAGAATAGTGGCGGCAAAACTCCCGCATGCTCGTCTAGCCACTTCATGTCTATCCCATGACAATACATCGCAACCAAAGCTTCTCTCAAGAACGTTCCCGGCGATGTCGTAGCATATGCTCGAGAGATCACTTTTGCGTTCGGCAAGAGATCTAGCCTTCCGTACTCGTCCATCATCAGGTCAATGATGCAGTTCTTGAAAGTGTCATCAGCGAGCTTGCTGCCTAGAGCGTAGGCCTCGACTAGCCCCGTCATGAGTTTCTTGAAATAGCCGATCTTGATTTCCTGAGTAGCGTCATCACTCTCCATGTCGACTATGACGACATCGCCGGTATAGATGAACTGTTGGTAGACTGCGAAGGTCTCTGGCAGAGCCCATGGAAGCTTGATCTTGACATCTGAGTCGGCCATATCGTCGCATGTGGATTGAAGAAATTCCGATGACTTCGTAAGCATCGCCTTAGGTATGTTGATGACTTTCTTTTCCTGGCCGACAATGACTTGAATCTCATGTGTGAAGTCAAGCCTGCCCACCGTTAGCCACCGTACTCATTGCCGAGAGGAGTTCACAAACCTTTGGCGCTTGCTTGATCCTTGACGCCTGCTGGAAGGTGTATTCGAGCGCTTTGGAGTGGAGCGTGACTCCTGCTCCAGACTGAGTGGCGAGCGAGCCCATGGTGTGAGACCGGAACGTGCGGGCGATGATTCTTTCACGACTGTTGAAGTCGAAGGACGCTGTCGTCCACTCATCGCATCAGAGCCTGGCGTCGGCGGTATGTCTGACTATGTGTGTTTGTCTTGTGGTTGTGTCGAGGTTGAAGATGACTGCACCGGTCAGAGAAGTCCACGATTTGAGCAGGTACGCGCTCCAAGATGCAAGGCAGTCGCGTACTGTTCGCGCGACAGCATAGCCGTAGATTCCATACAGGAGAACAATTACGCTTAGCTACTGACGCACATGCTAAGATCAAGATTCAGATCGCGTAAGCTGGTGCATGCTGTAGCATACCTGTCAGATGCTCAGGATTCATGTCTGGGGTTTACCTTTTAAAACTCATCTCTAGGTGTCAGTCGTTAAGCGTGCCCGCCTTGACACCTGCTCATATCTCGACTTATAACATCATAAACGCCCTCAAGTCTTCGCATAAGCCGGCGGCGGTGGCACACCCCGTGCCTGTGCGTGTACCGGTCCAGCATCATAATATCCCTGTTGCGCTGGCTGTACTCCCCCATAACCCTGTGCTGGCGGCGGAGCAGCCTCTTCCACCCTCATACTTCTCGCATTCGCATGTCCACCCGTATTAACCTTCCTCGAGAACACCCCCGGAGCATCCCTCTCCTCAAAAATCCCTCTTTCCGCCAACTCTTTCCGATGAAAATACACATATTCCACATAAAACGCATGAATATGTCCCGGAAAGAATCCAAGAATCGTAAGACAAATGTTGATGAGCAAGTCTGCGCCGCAGCCTGCTACTAGGAAGACGCCGACGGGAGGAACTGAGAGGATGTTAGTGAGGAGCTTTGGGGCTTTGGGGTGGTGGACGTACGGAATATAGTAAGGATAACGAGAATGATGGCAGATATCATTTTGCCTTGCTCTTCGTTCGCGTCTTGAAGAACCTTCGAATCTTTCGTTTCAACTTCAATCGCTTTTCGCGTTTCGCGTCTTCTTCGAGGAGTGTAATAGCTTCTTCGTCGGATTCCTAATCGACTGGTCGCGGGGAAAGAGTTGTGAGTTCGGACGTTGGTGTTTGGATGAATATGAAAGGTGTTTGTGTTCGTTGCCGTGTTACTTTTGAGGTGATAGAGCGCGCGATTTTGGATTTCATGGCGCAGCACAGTACAAAGCTTGCGAATGATCGCTGTCCGAGGATGCAGGTGACGCGTTTGCGTCACTGGAAACAAGCTTCTTGCCCTTGCCGATCTTGTGAACGTGGCGCAGCTGCGTTTGTGGCGTTGCGATTGCTGTACAAATCAAATGACTGGGCTTCATGGTGAACGTGCGAGATGATACAGTGGACGTGTTTGCAATTGGACAGGGTTTGCATCTGATTGAATCGACTGCTGTAGACCTATTGTACCCTTTTGCCGTCATGCCTCAAAACCATTACTCAGCTCATCGATGTCCTGCCTTCCTAGACCTCCATACAGTCAAATATGTTCAATGATCTCGGACAGTCCAGAGTTATGTCTTCTGCGACCGGGCTTTTGAGCGGGCTTCCCTCATCAGAAGCATCGCCGAGCTCGCCACGACGATTGATGTGCGTCGTAAATCTCGGTGGTGTTCGCATGACTGTTCCTGGCCGCTCTGCGAGATTGCTCATGCTCTGCCCGGCAGCCTCGCTCCGCGGGCTCGCAAACGGGCTCGAGTTTTCGAGTTGCATGTCACGGATCATGCGTTTCTCCAAATCGCGCATGCGCACAGAGGGGGTCTGTCGTGCTGTGCGCTTGCTCGAAATAAGGCCTCGGAGTGGGGATGGGAGTGACTGGTCACTAGCCAATTGATCACAGGCATCCGGTCGTCTCTTCACAGTGAGCGGCATAGCGCACCGCATAAAGGTCTCATGTCGAACGCCGCCCAGATAATGCTTCGTGACTTTCGCGCTCAGCTCCAGTGGCATGGTGAAGACGTCTTGACGCTGAGCTCCAATATGCGAAGCCATGACGGACGGGACCCGACCACGAAAGCACTTGTCCTCGTCAATCCAGTGTAGCCAGTCTCCCGATGGTCCTGCGAAATACTCAATTTCTACAGAAGACATGGACGAGAACGGCCGATGTGCAGAGATTGTTGGCTTTAGAGTAAAGCACTGAGTCTCTGCAACTACGTTCTGCAGATCATTGAAACTGATCACTGGAGGATTCCAGCTGTAGTGCAGATGCAGCATGATGCGATGGTCTCGACGACTTCTTGCAAGAGTGGAGAAGTTGACCTCGACAGTAGGGTAGCGTCCAGGCGAATAATTCCAACAATGCTGAGCAAGGCAGAATTCTTCGAGCGCTGTCTCGAAATCCGCTCCCGATGTCCAACGAAGTTGGTGATTGCCAATCTGCTGCTGCCTTTCGATGCGATCCTTCATGTCTTCAACTATACTCGAGATCGTGATCGTCATGGGCTGCGTTCCAAGTCCTGCGAGGAAATCATGCAGGCTTCGCATTAATTCATCAGGTTGAGCTTCCACTGCGAATGAATACTTAGCAATTGTTTCAGGCGCTCCGAAAGCGACCGAGGAGGGTAAGGGCTATCCGCAAGATGTATTGCACCATCTACACCTCTCGGTGGTAATTATCGAAGTGAGTTAGAGGATTTTGTTGCGCCCGACTCACTGACAGATGGTCCCTGGCGCTCAATAAAAGCTTCAACAGTCGCGAACAAAGTCTTACGACTGACCGCGTCCTCGAAAGCCTTCTCCTAGAACAGCACTTCGTATCCACTCCTGACATCCGGTAGCCTCCATGTGGTCGTAATGTCTCTGTCATACACCACAGCATGACCGTCCTTGGCGTGTGAACTTGCGACCATGCGAGGACAGGACCCGGGCACAACTTCAGCCATAGCCGCGTCTACATGTCTCTGGTCGACGTTCTTGTCGGCTCGATTGTACGGGGCGTGAAAGGGATGCCAGCATTCTACCTGTAGGAAACAAGATGAAGCATTAGCCAAGTCCCAACTTTGTGGGAACGGATGCCATGATCACAATGCTCCATTCCACGAGCAAGCCGCAGTGTACTTCTCGCCAGAGAGTTGTCCGAAGCCCAATGTGGACCTTCATGCGTGATTGCACTTACTGCATCGCTACGAGGTGGCCACTGTGCTCCTGATGAAGTAAGATTGATTCGATCGTGGATGAATTGATACAGCTCTTCCAGTTGCGCCTGCTGCTCTCGTTGTGATGATGTGTCCGAATCGCTGCCGTTCAATGTTGTCTCATCGCTCGCACGAGTTGCTGGTCGCTGCTACAGTCGTGAGCATTGCAATCGGGACCGAAGCCGGGCCATGACTGTACATACCTCGGGAGATGCCATGCTACTGATATTGATGCTTGCAAATGTGGAGTTGTGCGAATGGCTCGTTCTTCGAGGTCAAGTTATGCAGTCGATGGTTGTGTAGAGTTGTGAGCAGGCGCTGGTCCCGCCTGCTGTGGCGACTCTTGCCAATCAAGGGCATTCCCATGGCAAGAGCGACTCTGCATCAACTGTACCAGAGAAGCGCTTGCAGGCAATTTGTCCCGTCTGGGCATTGTTGTAGTCACCTTGGTGTCTAGAAGAAGGGACCCACATAGCAACATGAGATGTGTGATATCACAGCACTTCCACAGGAGAGCGCGACCGGGCAATAAAGAAGACCTGTTCCGAAATCTGCGCATGCACTGCATCAAAGAGCATCCATCGCAGCTCTCGTACTCAGCCTTTCATTTTGATTGCCCAGTCTGTTGATCTGGAGAAAGGCATCGCAGCCATAGCCTTCCAGACTGTGCACTTGTAGCGAACCTGCCCAATACTCTGCATAGATTTTGCTCATTGGAAGACCCATACCCAGCTTCAAATCAGGCGGGCGCTCTGAAAGCGATGTCAAAGAGCTGTCCCTCTTCTTGACAACATCATTTTCGTCGGCTGGCGAAGAACGCAACTCCTGCATGGTCCCTGCTAGCTTCGGCACCTGGCCAAGATTATGCAGACGAGTCTTGCGTCGAGGTCCCTTGGCGAAAGACCATAAGTAAGGCAGAATTTCCCTGTCAATACCGCCTCCTTGGTCAGAAACGCGAATGATGGCATGCTGCGCGGTTCCACATATAAGTACCTCAATCGCCGGCGGTTTCTCCAATCCTCTTTGCTCGACTGAGGCCTGAATGCTATTCCTCAAGAGCTCTCCAATGATGTATTCGAGATGGGAGGGGACATATGGGAAAGTGGTATCTAGATGGCCTTGCAGCACAATCTCAGGGATGGCAACATGTGGTCCATATGCTTGAGAACAGAGCTCTCTAGCCATCTTCGCACACTTTTCAACAACCTCCTTGGCATTGCATTTGAGGAAAATTTCGCCAACGAATTCGTCCTCCGGTGATGTGGTTGACTTTCCCGGGAAGTGCCACGGCGAGTGAAAGGTGTCGGTCAATGCCAAATGCTGCTCGGCAATCGTCCTACGACTGATCCGAGATCGCAAAAGATTGATCATGAACCGATCACATTCGTCGCTGCTGATTGAGTCCTGAATCTCGAGAATACCCATCGCAAGCTGCGGAATCACCGCCAAGTGCTCGTTGAGAGTGACCTTCAGAACCTCGCAATACCGATCGTTGTCTTCCAAGGTCCGTACTTCAGGCACTTTGCGAAACCGCTCAAAGGCAGAGTAGTACAGCGCGTACACTTGGCTGATGTGCTGATTTGTCACAGCCGTATATGGCAACATCTGGATGTTACGCAGCCTGTGCGCGATACGCGTTGGCAGCTCAACACGAACATAGTTGGCAGATTCGATGAGTCTCTTCTCGGTCAATGTTCGTCCAAAGAAGCTGAGCTGGCGCAAACTTATGGGTCTGGCTTCTCGTGCGACCCATTCGTCGAGAACATTTGAGGGTCCCCAAGGCGGCGGTACTGCTCCTGGATGAAGCGTGTTGGTTGTAGTCGGAGCGGCTGTAGCGAATGCCCTTGCTCGGATCGCTGGTGGTAATCTAAGCAAAGACCGCGTATTCAGTAGCAATGGCATGCCAGCGGGAGAAGACATACGAGTTGATACGAAAGGGAAGATGAACTTTTAAGAGCCAACACAAGCAGACTCAGACGCCATGTGCAACGGCTGACAGGGCGGACAGATATCCTGTTCAATGCCAAGACATGGAATGGAAGCTGTCTACGAGCTGTGACTTTCATACTGATCAGACTTGATAGCAATATAGCCGTCTGAGCGTCACTGGGATAGCAAGATTGAATGCCGACTCTTGCCTTGCGAATGGCAAATTGACAGTATAGTGATAGTGATAGCACCAAGACTTCTGCGAGAGCAGCGATGGCGGGGCTGGCTTTCACTCTGTTCCTGAGGCACGGGCTTGGAATCGAGTCGCACATGTCTCTGCCATCGCACATCAGAATGTGACACGCGCCTGTGATGAGGCTGAATGTGGGCTATCAGCGGTCAAGTGAATAGAATCGAGTGCGTGTATCACGTGTAGCGGACCTCATTCACGCAAGGATGGCCCTCAGTGCCTTTGTCGCCTGCAAAGCTAAAACGTCATTCTCCAGCAGACAAGCCGACCAGCACTGAACTCCACTGCATCTGCAGCATCTCTTGTTGCTGTGTATTTGCAGACTTCCTGCCTGTTCCCTTCCCATCCGACACATTCCTTCCGCCACACATACACACAATCACCGTCTGCGCAGGCGCATCGCCAGAACAACAGGCACAAGCACAAATCCGATCCAGCAAACGGCGCCAGTGTCTGTAGCCAGTTTTCCCAGTAGACACTTTCGCCGCAGCTGCAGCCTGCGCAGACACTGGGACTGGCAATGGATAATGTAAGCTCCCACAGCATTATAACACCACCAAGACACCGCATACCGCCCTACCGCCTGCTGCTCCGTGCTCCCGGCTACGCACATCCATCGTCACATGCATGCACGCGCTACTGCTATGCTCATTGTAAATCAGACAAAGCTGACGTAATTATGCCAAACAGCTAGGAAGTGACATGCTCTTGGACTCCGACTACGATGAGAAGCGCCTGACGCCGAGCGAGGATACCGATAACGTCGCCATCATATCGCCAGACGACGCCGACAGCATGGACGCCGACCCCGATCCCGCATCTGAGCCCGCGCAACCGCTCGCCGACGACCACGAGGCTATGCTCAGCCGGTTCATGCCGGCATCGCCAGACTACGAAACAGAAGCAGAAGCGTGGCACACATGGGATATCGTCGACTGGACAAAGCAGCCCAAGCGGACACACGGCCCAGTCTTTCAGTGCGGTGGCCATCCGTGGCGGGTGCTGTTCTTCCCAGCTGGTAACTCCGCCTCGGAAAGCGTATCCTTCTACCTAGAACAGGGCTTCGAAGAGGAGAAGGGCCAGAAGCCGCCGGAGGACTGGTACGCATGTGCGCAGTTCATGCTGGTGCTGTCCAATCCCAACGACCCATCAATATACATCCACCATGAGGCGAACCATAGATTCACAGCAGATGAGGGCGACTGGGGCTTTACGAGATTCGCAGATAAGAATCGCATATTCGCCTCCAAGTTCGACAACCACGACCGGCCGCTCGTGGAGAATGGAGTCGCTCGCATGACCGCATATGTGCGCGTGCTGAAGGACCCTACTGGAGTGCTGTGGCACAACTTTGTCAACTACGACAGCAAGAAAGAGACTGGCATGGTTGGTCTCCGCAACCAGGGCGCCACATGCTATCTCAATTCGCTGCTTCAATCTTTATACCTCACCGGCGCCTTCCGCAAAGCCGTCTACCAGATTCCCACCGAGTCGCAAGCCGACCGAGAAGCATCGGCTTCTGCATATTGCCTACAGCGTTTATTCTACCGCCTGCAAGCCGACTCAGTCGCTGTCGGCACGCAGGAGCTTACACATTCCTTCGGATGGGAAAGCAGGCAAATATTCGAGCAGCAAGATGTGCAGGAGCTTTCTCGAATCTTGATGGAGAAGCTCGAGGCGCGCATGAAGGGCACAGAGGCGGAGAACGCACTGAATAACATGTTCGTGGGAAAGATGAAGACTTACTTGAAGTGCATCAATGTCGAATACGAGTCAAGCCGGACAGAGGACTTTTGGGATCTTCAGCTCAATGTCTCTGGATGCAAAAGTCTCGATGACAGCTTTCGAGATTACATCCAAGTCGAGACGTTGGAAGGTGACAACAAGTACGCGGCGGAGGGTTTCGGCCTGCAGGACGCCAAGAAGGGTGTCATTTTTGAGAGCTTTCCCAATGTGCTACACCTCCAGCTCAAGCGGTTCGAGTACGACTTCCAGCGAGACGCGATGATGAAGGTCAACGATCGATACGAATTCCCAGATGTCTTCGATGCATCGCCATATTTGGACGATACTGCAGACAAGTCGGAGCCATATGTCTACCATTTACATGGCGTGCTTGTGCACTCTGGTGATCTCAACGCTGGACACTACTATGCATTCCTGAAGCCGGACAAGAATGGAGAATTTTTCCGCTTTGACGACGACCGCGTGACGAGGGCGACAAAGCGCGAAGCTATCGACGACAACTTCGGTGGTGACTATCAGAATGCCAACGGTGTGGCGAAGGGTCAGAATCCGTACACACGCCAGTGGAGTACGAAGCGATCTAACAACGCATACATGTTGGTCTACATCCGCGAAAGCCGATTAGACGAGATCCTTCTCCCAGATGACGAAGTCAAGCCGCCTGAGCACCTTCCCGCAAAGATCGCGGAAGAGCGTGCTCTCGCGGAAAAGCGAAGAAAGGAGAAAGAAGAGGCGCATCTCTACATGAACGTCCAGGTGGCATCGGAAGAGAACTTCAAGGCTTATCAAGGTGTAGATTTGATTCCGTGGCAGCCGGACAGTCCCGACGACCCAGCAGCGCCCAAGACCCATCGCATCCTCAAGGCAACTACAGCTCGCGACTTCACAGCCATGATGGCAAAGGAGCTCGGGGTTGACGTCGACCTCATCCGACCATGGGTCATGGTGAATCGACAGAACGGCACGATTCGGCCCGACCAGCCGCTATCCTGGCCAGACATGACTTTGCAAGAAGCGTCCGACAAGTTTAGCACGCGTTCGGCAGGCTTCAGAGTATTCATTGAGCAAACGACACGCGATGAGGACGGACGACCCAAATGGCCCAGCGAAAGCGAGCAGCCACCAACATCACCGATGGTGAATGGCGCGCAGCCGCACAGCAACAAGCCCATCATTCTCTTTCTCAAACACTTCGATGTCGACAAGCAGCAACTGCAGGGAGTTGGCCATGTCTACATGTATCCGCTTGAGAAAGCCGTCGACCTTGTACCTCACATCATGAACATGATGGGATGGCAACCCGGCGTCGCTCTTGAGCTTTACGAAGAAATCAAGCAGAACTACATTGAGCCCATGAAGCCTAAGAATACACTTGTGGCATCAGAAATCCAGGACGGAGACATCATCTGCTTCCAACGCTCGCTGACCGAAGCGGAGATTACGGCGATGCGACGAATCAACCCAAGCGCATCATTAAAAGCGGACCAGTTCTACGACTTCCTGATGAACCGACTTTTCGTTAGCTTCACTCCCAAATCACTTGCCAACCTCAAATTACGCAACGAGGAAGATCAAAAATTTGTCCTTGCTCTGTCAAAGAAAGACGGCTACGATGCGCTTGCCCACAAGGTAGCGGAGCACCTTTCCTCCATCAATGAGACGCCCGTGGACCCCTCACACATTCGTTTCATGACCACGAATATCCAGTCAGGTAAACCCCGAGCGCCGGTGAAGCGACAACAAGGAGCTACCGTGAACACCATCCTTTTGGGCTCTACTGGATATGGCGGATACACCTATGCGCCAACTCAATCGCCTGATCACCTATATTACGAGGTCCTGGAAATGAGTCTCACAGACCTTGAACAGCGGAAGACGCTCAAGGTGACATGGCTCTCTGAAGGCATCACCAAAGAAGAGCCTGTTGAGCTCCTCGTGCATAAGCAATCGAACTTCACTGCCGTCCTCGAAGTGATGCAGAAGAAACTACAACTCCCCGAGGAAGTCGCCAAGGAGACCCGATTCTACGAGGTGCATAGCAACAAGGTCTACAAAATTTTGCCACCCACGCATGGCGTATTGACACTTAACGAGTTCATGAACGTTTATGCAGAGAAGGTGCCAGAGGAAGAGAAAGAGCTTGATGCTGAAAAAGGAGACCGCTTGCTCTCCTGCATGCACTTCGAAAAGGAACCCTCAAAATCACACGGCGTACCATTCATCTTCCTCATGAAGGACGGCGAAGTCTTCAAGCAGACGAAAGAACGGATATCCAAGCGAACAGGCATCAAAGGCAAGAACTTTGAGAAAATCAGGTTTGCTGTGATCAAGGGTGGTCAGAATTACAGCAGACCTGCCTGGATCGATGACGGTAAGCTCATCCTCCCCTTCATCAGTCAGCACAGTACTAATCTTGATCACAGATGACATTCTCTCAGAAAAGATCGGCCCCGAAGATCACCTCGGTCTCGAACATCCTAACAGGAATCGAAATAATTGGGTGCGCTATGAGAGCTTGAATATCCGTTAGAAGCAGCATCTATCTCGTGCTTGGCATTCATCATTCGGAGCGATTGCGATGAAGAAGGAAAAGCTGAGGCTGGAATGAGGGAAAGGGCAAGGGCATTACGATCGGGCATGAGGTTTTGTTGCGGTGTCTCCATGATGCATCTCGTTGGATTATGATGTACAGATACCTCGCATGCGGCGTCACGGAGGACAAATGAGCAGTTTGAGCACGATTTGGCTGAATTGCTACCCTTGTCTCGATATCAGCGCGCTTGCTTTGCTCTTCTGCATGGTGTTCTTTCGGCGAGCATTGGAGAAAGTAGAGGCACAGCGCGTAGCGTGTGATGATGGGTTGAAAGCGGCTGAGTTACCTGCCTGTTTTTTTT
>JAASFE010006019.1:88732-110157 GCA_013365205.1 Pseudocercospora cruenta
CGCAACCGCGAGAGCACAAGTGGTGTCATGCCAGCCAGCGATGCGGAACTCCGACCAATTTTTGCTTTCGGATCGATGAAGCCTATCGGCTTTGTGTCACTAAATGGGGTGAAGATGGATATGATGAGTGATCTGACTTCGGGGATCATGTCTGGGTTAATTTTTTGCCAAGGATGTGTTGATGCAAGCGAAACAGGTCCATTCTTAACCTTGTGTCTCGAGTGAAGGAACGAGCAGCTGGAGGTATATTGAATGTGGTACGTCGTACTGGAGGGGAATGGAGAAGTTGGAAGGGTAATGCTTCTCTGATTCATTTAGCTACACGCCGATGTATGAAGTTCGTTACGAGAGGATGACTCGAAGGACTGAATCCCGGTAGCGATCTTGAGGTAGATTTGGTATCACATCAGGTCATATAGCTTAAGCTTGAGCTTCTTGGTCTTCGTACTGGATTTGTGGTTCACTTGATCATATACGCTAACGGGTGTTCGTCGTTACGGAGCTGAAGTACATTATAGGTAAACTGGTCGAAGCATTATCGAAAAGTTCCTTCGGCGTAGGATCCCCAAAACGTAGCATTGGAGCAGATGTGATATCACCAGATCATATAGCTTAATCTTGAGCTTGAGCTTCTTGCTTCTGCGTTCAATACGTGGTGTCCTTGGATGCGGCCGCTAATGGATGTTCGTCGTTACGGAGCTGAAGTACGTTATAGGTAATGTGGTTGAAAATTCCCATGGCGGCGAGGACTGCAAAGTGAGATAAACACATCCAGGTCATATAGCTTAATCTTGAGCTTGCGATCCTGTAGTGATAGCGTATGGTCTTCTCAAATGTTCGCGCTAGTGGATGTTTGTCGTTCGGAGATGGATTACTGGTAGGAGTAACTGTGAAGAAGCCGTGAAGAATGTTCGAAGCGGTGATCCAGCCTTGAAGTATACAACACGTCCGAAACATATATGTGAGGCCGTTTCTACCTGTCGTGTCATTCAGCCGGCTTCGTGTCCGAGTGGCATCTTCACAACGGCAGCTAATGGGTGACCATCCTGCCGGAGATGGATTCCTGCTATAGGTAACTGTGCAGAAGAACTGTACTGCAGAAGTAGTAAGCTGCCTCCGAAATGAATGGTCCATATGTGCAGAGCTCGCAGGACGGCGCGTAAGCTTGCTGTATCGTCATGACACCGCGTCCAGTGGACGCGTTCCTATCGGTGTTGAAGTACTCGAAACAGCAGTGATCCCATACCTGTTTGACGCCTTGCATAGAAGCTTAATACCATTATCTTAGAATCTCACTGGACATGCGCAGCGGCAGCTAATGGGTGCTTGCTGCTACGGCGTTGGTTTCTACTACGAGTAAATGTGTAGAAGGTGGAATGAAGAACGGTAGAAGCCAAGCCCCGGAAAGTGTCCCGAAAGTGGCGACAAAGCCGCTCTGGGGCATCGGAGGTAACGCCTGGAAACGTGCGCGTAGGCTGAGGATGCGAACCCGATAGGTTCGGCGAACATCACTATAGAGGAAATACGAGCAAGAAGGAAAAAGGAAATAGGCTGCAAACAAGAAAACTGGTTGCGGACTGCTGACTTCGAAGTGGAGTTTGGGTTTTCGGACTGAAGTCTGATAGTATTACTTTACATGGATCTTGGAGGCCGGTGTCTTCACTGGGATCTAATCGACCTGATTGTATTCGGAGACAGGCCATGTTTTGAGGCATAGCACCACTCGTATGACGACGGAGGATACTGTTATACCCTGACGTCGTCCGTGACTGCTCGCCTCACACTTGCCATCCTCGCCTGAAGTCCTATGACTGCAGGCAACATTTCTCAACTGCATTGTCGTTGGTCGAGAGTTGATGTGGGAGGCACGCTATCAGACGAGTTGATGGGGGTATGCTCTATCTTCTGCCGAACCCGCCTACCACATCGCCGGCGAAGACAAGCTCGCGGGCTGCCGGCAGAGCTACAACCGTCATGATCGACGCCAGCTCTGTGCCATGGCTTTCCCTGCTGTCAACAGGACAATAAGCGTATATGGACGCGCTCCGAGTGATGAGAAGTGATCTGTCGGTGATCACACCGCTTCACCCTTCGCTGCTTTTGAAGTTCATCATTTCGTCGCTCGAAAGTAGCACGAAGGTCTCGAATCGCAGGCCTCGCCTGATTTTGTTACCAGTGAGTGTGTGATGGAAGAGTCTGGCTTCTTCAGAGACCTGTCCGTAGCCTCTGTAAAGCGCTCTCCAATAGCAAGCCTCTGCGGCGGGAGTCAAATACCGCTCGCGGAACGTTTTGACGCTGTTGTCGGCGATAGTCTGCGCTCGGTCTGGATCCGCGAGCAGTGCATTCATCTTGTCGTCCAGATCCGAGAAGTCGCGATCAACTTCGACGTAGTTCTGCAGTGGCCCCGACGGATTGAGCAAATAGTGATGGTGCTGAATGTACTGCAATTTGTGCGCAACTATAACCGAGTGACATGCCTGTCGATACTTGAGTGATGCGGAATAGGATCGCCCTTCCACGTGAGCAATGAACTGGTATTTGCAATGCTCGTCCAAAGTTAGATAGTTGTCTCTGACTTGCCAGTTCAGCTCCTTGACATTGTTCCATGGCTTTTGCCTGGCAGCGTCAAGAAGCGCTCTCCTCAACTTGGGCGCGAAAGAAAGTTTTCCGCGCCAAACAAGCTCAGGAATCTTGTCGCGGAAGCTGAGATCACGCTCACGGGCCAAGGCTTTGTCGACAACTTCATCGTAAGGCCCAATCTCGTTGTTCATCTTGCCGATCATGTTGTCCCAAGCCCAGAAGCCAAAGTCAGGAAAGAGGAAGTACGATTGCTCAGAAGCCTTGCGGGCAAGAACCCAGAGCGGCAGAGTCTTGCTGCCCGTCACATCGGTCGCCTTATCCTCGATGGAGAAGATGAAGTCGATATTCGGCATGCTTCGACGATCCGGCGCCGCAGAGAGGGCTCGGTGTATGGCATTGAGAATTGCAATGGTCTTGCGACGGTGGTCCTCTGCTTTGGATTTCGTTTGTACCACGTACAGGTTCCCCTCGAAGATCATTGCGCGCGTCATACCATTTTCAACATGAATGCTGTCTAGACCTTGCGTGCTGATTTTGCCATTTGAAGTCCAGTATTTTGTGGCCAGGTTGATATCTTCGAAGAGTCCAGGAAAGGCAACATGACATTGCGCTTCGCTCAAGCCTTCATTCTGGCCGTCGCGGACGTACTCATAGGTCCAGAGATCGGCCTCGGTGTCGTTGACAGAAGAATAGTGCTGCTCAAGGCAGCTCGAGCACTGGAAGACAGTTGCGCTTTGGCAAGTTGCATGGCCAGCTGGAATTATCTGGGTCAAGATAGGCGGAATATTATCCTGGTCTGAGTTTGCCGCGTACCAGAAGGTCAAGATCAAAAAAGCCGGGCAGATGATACTGACGAGAAGGCCAAGGCGTCCCCATCGAGACGTAGGTAGTGAAGACAGGCAAGACTGCATTTCTTCTTCGGCAAAAGGAGGGCCTGGGTCCCTCCAAGTTTGCGCCCGCAGCTAGATAGGTGTCAAAGATTAGTCCATCGAGTGAAAAGGATAAGATAAAGGGATTAGGCGCGAGGGGCCATGTCAAGGATATCAGCAGGCCATGTAGATGTCAAAGATGAAGTATAGGACGCGCATCTCGCAGCACAGCCCTCAAGCCTCTGGCTCCTCCTGAAGACTATCTTGGCACTGATTTGATGGCGCCAACAAACTCAAGACCGCGCTCGTATTGAGCCGTATAACACCCGCGCAATCTGTCAACTCGTCTGTATCAGCAGCTGGTACGTTCCCGCAGGAGCATCAAAAGAAGAGCATGTGCGACTGTAAACTATCGCACATCCTCTGTTAGGGCAGCAAAAATGAGGTGGCAGGCGTTCTCCACATCCTGGACAAACTTTCAGCCTCTCTCCGCCGCATCTTGAGCCTCAACATCAACCAGGACTATCCTGACTTGCAGATCGATCTGCTCATCGGCGCAATCTACCAAAATGGTCCTTGAGGCGGGATACCCAGAAACGACGGGCTTCCGAAAAGTCGTGAAGGCCACTATCCTGGTCAAGAAGAAACCAGGAATGAGCGACGAGGACTTTATCGAGCATTACAACCACAAACATGCTCAGATGGCTGCGCCGGTCTTGCAAAAGCACAACGTGATCACGTACAGTCTTGTAGGGAGTCACTGATATTTCAAAGATTCGCAGGAGAAAGAGCTGGGCTGAGAATGGCATAGACCTATTGCTTGAAGAGGGACCGCACAATCATCCAAGATATGCTGCATGGGAAGTCGGCAGGCATGTTGGACTACGATGCTATATGCACGTTTGTCTTCAAGGACTACAAAGACTTTGCCAGGTTCATGTATGATCCTGCTTCAAAGGCTCTTACGCCAGACCATGAGAATTTCATGGTCGAGGAAGAGATGAAGATGTTGGTCGGTGACGAGTATATGGTAATAGAGGACGGTGTCAAGGTTGGCTGAAGGGACAATAAAGCATATGAAGAGAAGAATATCGACAGATGCACGTTTTCGGTACTGTATATCCTGGAAAGCATGTATCATTTCGGTGGTGTCTATGTTAAAGCGGCCAGCGCATAGATCTATACGTAGCCTAGATAGGAGGTCAGCATATGTTCTTGACAGTCGTTGTGCAGTTCGCTTACCCTTTCGGCCGCCTGTGAAGAACATCTTCACTACGAAGACCTGAAGTCCTGCCATCGCGACCATGAGTGCTGTCTCGATCATGCCCATGTTGAAGATTCTCTTCTCCGTGCTCCTGACAGTGCTGAAGTTCCTGTTCTCTCGTGTCCTGAAGTACTTTTGCTGTCTCGTCAAGGTAGACACTTGTCCTGAAAGCTTGAGGATCGTCTCTTCCACTCCGCTGAGCTGCTCTGGGGATGCGCCAGCCTTTTGAGGGAGGTTCGCTCGTGTCTCATTCTCGACCTGGTACAAATGTAAGCATGCGCCTGTACATCTCTGTAACTCGTTCACCTACAGCGATCTCAAAGTCCACAACTTTGTCGGAGAAAGTCGATATCGAGTTGTCGAAGCAGAAGCGGTACTCTCCAGTCTCGGTCGCGGTGAAGACATAATCGCCTTGTCTCTCCTTTTGTCCATCAAGTATCACTCTCTCCTTGCCTGGCTCTCTATCGGGGCCGTAGACTGCATAGTCGACTATAGCAGGGATTAGCATATCAATGCTGACTTTGTCGGTGCTCGCTTCGCATACTGTCGAAGTCACCACCACTCTGTACCGCAAAGTAGAATGCGATCTTAGCATTCTGCTGGCCGACATGTGTGTAAAAACATTCTTTCTCGTTCGGCGTAAGCTTGTACGTGAGCGCAGTGGCCGATGTGAAAGCTGTCAGAAGCCCAAGCAGGGCCACAGTGGGTGCGAAGGAGATCATGCTGGAATTCGTATCGTCGTCGCTCGAATCATCAAATTACAAGGATATGTGTTTGAAGTGAAGAGTCGTCAGCCCATAAATGTAAGTTGGCGATATGCCCCCGAATGCCCCTTCTTGTGCTGGAAATCTGGCACGCGATCGAGCTTCCCGCGCGAATGCATTCAGGGATTGAATGCCAAGACTTTTTATGCCTGAGAGGCGAGGACAGCTTGAAGCTCCTCGCCGTTGAAGCCGCTCCGACTTCAGCTCTCAAATCATTGCTGCGTGATGACCAAAAATCCAGTGGAAGGGAGAATGATGATGCGCGAAACTTTATACAACAGTGTCTTCCTATCACCACAACTTCGTCGATGTGCCAGGAGGTGTTTTGGCACATCGAAACGGTCACCAGTCTATGCAACACCACGTCGACCAATGCTTAAAAGACAACGGATCTGACCACGGCCACGGCCAGCATCCAGCTTAGAGGCGTATGGAAGGCGGAATCATGCCTAAACACGCTGATGATGGGAGGAGCGATTATTTTCACTTCCCCTTACTGGAATGCGCGCTGGACTTTCACGCGAGGTGAATTCTTAACCATGGCAGATGGGCGCTCCGGTGTCCTGTCAGGTCTTGACCATGCATTTAGGCAGTCACTTCCCTTAGGATACCTTCTGGACAGCGCAGAAGTCCAAAGTTGTGTGCGAAGCTCTCGCCTGTAGCAGGATCTGCAACAACGCATCACGGCGACATTCGGACTCCCATGTTCTGGTTCAGGTCACGAGTCACCATAGACTCGTGTTCTCGCGGATTTCGCTGCGGCTCCACGAGACTCGCACATCGCTAATTCCGCTGTCGCAGGTCGGCAAAGTGTAGTCGCTTTGACTGCAATATGTCAAGTTCCACATTCGTTAGTCACGCCAAAGTGCTTCTCTGGGAGCAGACGCTAAGTGGTACGTCCCTTAAAACCCTGGGCGTGATATTGCGACGGCTTCACGTCTGGTTGCCGCGTGCGTCCGAGGCATAGCCTTGCAGCAATGCATGCACTTTTTACAAGGACTTGCGCGAATCCCCATACTACAAAAGGCGCCAGCCTGCGCACAGCCTTCTTCCGAATCGTCAGGCTGTGGGTCTCTGCGCGTACCGTCTTTCTACATGATCTCCGAGGAGTCAGTAGCAAAGACTGGGTCAAAACCATGTCCACACTCACCTGCTCGAGGCCGCTTAGGCATGACTTAGCGAAAGGAGACTAGACTCATCTTCAGAGACTGCAAAAGTCGAACTGGTAATCGCATATGGACCGCTCCTCCTTTGCTTTAGAATCCACTTTCCGGCTGCCGCGTCCGACACGATACTTTCCCGTCCTCAGTACCTGCGACGCTCGTCTCCCACTTATTCGACTCTTCCTCCCATGCACACTCTTCCATCGTCTATTTCATGCTTCAACATCGCTAGCAGTACATTCGCGTTCTAATGCCACCCATATTAGCAAGCGAGCCAGGTTATCTCAAACCATTGCTTAATCTGCAATTTCAAGACCAACACAATCGACTCAAACGTAGGACAGACATGCACTTTGCGGATATATCGCGATCCGATCGCGCACTCACTCGCTCTAAAAGCCCCTACAGCCATCAATCGGAGACGGCCACACCCATGGATACCACATACATCGAACCCAATTGGAAAGATGCTGAACGGGTTGCCCGTTTCCTTGACTGGCCCGAGGACAAAGTACCAGGCGCCAAGAAACGTCTGAACGGACTTCGTAACACAGCACTTTTCAAAGAAATCCAGACTGACATCAAAGCTGAGGCTGGAGTACGCCAGGAGGACAGACTGGCACAAGACGAGCAGAAACGGGCCAGAATGCGACAAATGCTTCAAGCACAGGCCTGCAAAGACGGGCCACTGCCCGAGGACGAGCAAACCCGCTTACTTGAACAGCTTCCTCCTGAAGACAAGAAGGCTTATTGTGTGGCTCAAAGGAGAGATGCCGTGCTGGACATGAATCCCGCTTACGCAAATCTCTCCGAAGAGGACCTCAGCAGATCGACTAAACGCATCGACAATGATGTAGGGATGTCGAAGATCATTCTACCCCAGAGGGACGACATTCAACGTGGTGAGGAGTGGGACATCCCGCGTGAGTTACTTGAACGGACTTCAGATGCAGTGGAACCCAAATCTGGTGCCCGTTATGAATGCCTTCAAGCTCTGTTCCAAGATGACAGTCTCGTGGATTCTCGTTTACAGGTTAGTTCGGGAGGAACTGTGCAGGAGCCACGATCACCGGAGTCGACTCCTGCCGGCTCACAACGTGGCAGGACTTCGAGGAGAAGGTTCTTGGGAAGGCGCACTGAGGCGGGCGTCAACGACAATAGTGGCTTCGGGCTTTCGAAAGGATATGAGCTCCCAGAACCGATAGAAGATAAGTTGTTGCGATTGCCACCATCTGTGAAGAACAAAGATGGTCTTCCGAATCTTTGCAGTCCTGCAGAGCATCACCGTCTTGCTCGATGGAAGGCGTTTAGAGAAGCCTCGGCAAAGAAATCTACCTTGGACCAGGACATGACACTTTCGAATGTTCGCACGAAGCCCACCGCGAATTCGGATGGCAGTGTGGTTTGGGTACCTAGGAGCCTGACACCCATTCCTGAACAGTCTGATACGCTTAGTGCTGACCACTCTGGCACCCACCGGCGACAGGGTTCGGAGCATGCGACGGAAGACGACTCTGATAAAAGATCATCAGGCAGTGATGCCCAGACAAGTCGCCGAAGCACTCGCGCTACTCAACCATCCATTAAATTGAGGACCGATCTGCAAAAACCGCATGGCAGAGCTCTCCCACACCAAAGCTCGGATGGCTCGCAGCCAGCATTTCAATGTTCCATTTGCGGAAATCCATACGTAGATAAGAATGGTCTCCGCCGACACACGAGAAAGAATCATCCCGAACAAGCACAAGACAGCAAACCCAGTCTTTCACGCTCCCTTTCGCCCACCAAAGAAGGACGAGTGCGCTGCAAATTCTGTGGGCTCGGTTTCGCCAGCAACAGCACGTTGTATCGACATCAAAGAGATCAACACCCTGATCGTAACGCTGAATTCGAGCATGGAAGGCCGAGACCGTCGACGGCTCCTGTTGATACTGATCTTTCGCGGCTTCGTGAAAGGTCCACTACGCGCTCGAACCGGAGGGATTCTGCGACTACGTTGCGTCTGGGTGGGTTCAAGCCTATTGATATGCGTGACTTTGCTGCTGGCAGAAGAGCGTCGCCGACTCCGTTCGATACCAACCTTTCGCCGAACCGTGAACGATCCACTACGCTTTCCGATGATGTATCGTCGGATCTAGCTGTGGATGACAAACCTAAGGCTGCTGCTGCCACTGCTTCTTCCTCTGCGGCAAAGCCTGAAATGCGCGCGACTTCTCCACGCAAACGTCCTGCCGCGGACTCCGGCGATGAGAAGGAGAAAAGGAAAGCGATCATCAATACACGTAATAATTCTGAGCTATAGGATGGTGCTGAAAAAGAGAAGAGGAAGGCAAGACTTCGCTTGTTTAGAGCAATGACCTCAGCGGTACCACCTCCCGGTGAGGAAGAGACGGGCGAATCGATCGTTGATACACATGGTGATGCTGTTGTAAAGGAGCTACAACACGGCGCAGAGACTCCTAGCGACATCAAGCAGAGAAGAGCAAGACGTCGACTGCTCAGAGAAATGATCTTGACGATCCCGCATACGGGATATGTGCCGGTGGTGGATACAGGTAACGCTGATGCCATGGCGCAGTACAAAACGATGGTATCGGCGACTCGTCCAGGCGCCAAAAGCTCAGCTGCAGAGTCTGGTGATCGAGAAAAGGAGGAGAGATGGAACGAACGTCCACGTTACATTGCTGCTGAGAATGACGCTACGCAGATCGAGAAGCTGAAGAGGAAAGAAAGACGCCGACTGCTGCGAGACATGACGTTGGCGCGACGGCCTGCTACACCTATTGCTCAGAAAGAGGAGAGGATTCCGGTCGTTGAGACAGGTGACAAGGATAGTACGAAGGAGCCAGAGACTCCTAGCAAGATCAAAGAAAGGGAAAGGCAGGAAAGAAGGAGGCAGCTGCGAGAGATGACTTTAACACCAAAGTCTTTCGGATCGTTTGAGGAGTTCAGATGAGGTGATTAGTGATGTCGGGGATGGAAGGGTTCATTCATTTGTTTGTTCGTACAGTTATTACCATTAGTGCTGAAATTACCCTACTGCCAGACTTTACACTCGTATTGCCAACCCCTTTTATCGCCGCGTGTCGGAGCAGACGCAATGTTAATACTGCGAGCTTCAACGATCAGGATTCTGTCCAATCTTTCAGGTGGCTTTTCCAGCTGCCCTCAGCTCCCACTGGCACAATTATGCTCATCACTCCAAAGACGCGCTCCGCCAAAAGTGAGGATCCCTCTTTTGGAGACTCTGTCCTTTCACTGTGACTTGGAGAAGCCACAAGGACAGATCAGTGAGCCGCCCTTCTCATGGTAAAAGCATCGTGAAGCGGCATCCGGATTTGCCAATTTGCTCCTTCCTCCCGCTCCATTGACCTTGGCCCAGGCGATTGCGACGTCAGCGATGAAGTCTGGCGGAACAGCAGATCTGTTATCCTCAAGCCAATTTCCGGTCGGCTTGAACAGAAACCAGTCAAGAACGTATTGTCGCAGCTTGCAATTGTCTGGAGCCTCGTTGTAGAGGTGAGTCACGAGCTTAGGAGACAACGCAGAGCCATTCTTGAGGAGTTTCGCAATCTCGTCAGTGATGTTGTTCTTGAGACCTGCATCTCCGAGGAAATTGGCAAGCCTGAATAGCTCTCCGAGCAGTAGTTGGTGCATCTCAGGAGGAACCAGCGCTTGACCTTCTTGACTTGGTATAACTACCTCGCCGCGGTATGCCCATTGCATGTACGCACGAAATGCGTCGGGCTCAACTTCAGGTAGGCGGATCAACTTGTCCCTCTTCTCCTTGAAGTCCCGTCCGCAGGCCGCGAGGAAGAAGTTGGACTGGTAGCTGAAGACATCTTTGTGGATAGTGAAGCGTACTGCATCTTTCCCGACTAGGACAGTGAAGTCATCGTCGAAGCGGAATCTGAGGAACTGTTAGCGGCGACGCATCTCAAAGATAGCATAAGAGTCGTGACCGACTTCTTCCTTGGAGGCTCGCTCAACGCAAGGTTCGGCAAACCAGCCGTTGGAGAGGCAGTAGTTGAATCGTTGGTTTTGCCATTGGTGACGCCAATGTTGAAAGCTACAGGCTTGTCGGCAACGATTGGCGATGCGGCTGCCGTGGTCGATGCGAATGGTGTTGCTGCTGGTGAGGAGGCAAACGATGCAGATGCGGGCGTCGATTGTCCACGCGTAACACCGTTGGAAGATTGTCCTCGAATTGCGCCTTGTCCACGAGGACGGAAGCCTCGACGACCTTGAGAAGACATTTTGGAACTGTGTTGATGACGAACAAATGAAGGTGGCTGGAAGCGAGATTTGACCAGGGCCCTGGTCAAAGGCCGCACTTGCCTCAATTCCAACTTCAACGTCGCCTGCTCTGGTACTCCGTATTTCTTCAGAAATCATCGATCTTATCATTTCCCTTCTATACATAGAGAATGGGAATCTGCATTGATGCCTCACACAGCTCACAATGCTGCCGCTGATGCTTCCGCAAATGGCACATCTACAAGTACTTCTTGAACCATTCGACACCTTGCTTGGTGACCTGATCAATCGCTGCCTTGCTCTTCTCATCGGCCCAGTCACCTCGCAGGGAGAAACCGTGAATCTGATCTGGGTAGATAATGCACTCAGCTCCCTCCAGCGGCTCACCCTCACCCTCACCCTTCTTCTTCGCAGCCATCAGTCTGAGGATCTGGCCTTGCTCAGTCTCACCGAGCAATGAGTCCTTCTCGCCTAATGCGAGACCAAGAGGTACCGCGACAGGGTCGAAGTCGGCTGGAATCGAGACGAGCGATGGGTGAGCTGCGAACGCGGCATCAATACCCTTGCCTGGAGTGCCAGAGAAAGGCTTCTGTGCAGCTAGGATGGCGTATCGACCTCCCCAGCAGAATCCAATCGCGCCGACTTTCTGGGTACCTGGGATCTCGCGAACCTTCTCAATGAAGCCTTCGATTATCGGACGAGCTACAGCCTCTCTGTGTTTGATCAGGAATGGTCCAAGGGTAGCTCCAACGGTTGCTGTGGCGGTCGCCTTCTCCGTGATCGAGCGAGACTCGCGTTCTGGTAAAGTTGGCTCGACGGTCTTGAGAAAGCCCTCATCCACAGCATCGCCTTCGAGGACGTCTGGAATGTAAGCAGTGAATCCGTGAGCTGCGTACTCGTCCGCCCTGCAGGTATGATCAGTCAAGCTCGAAGATGTGGCGGATCTGAAGAATGAACTTACAGCAATCGAATGTTGTTGAGCTTGTAGCCAAAGATCTCGACAAGAAAGACGATAGTCTTGCTCTTGTCCTTGTTCTCAGGCTCAGCGACGTAGGTCGGCAGTCCAGCGATCGTCTCCTCACGACCCTTGGGCGTTCCTGAAGCCAAATGGCCGCTCATGCAGCACGATCCCATTCCAACGTTGCGAGACATAATTGCTTTTGTTTCGATAAATTAATTCTTCAATTTAGGTAACGGTTTCTATTGTTTACAGCAGGAGGGGCAGAGGGGTATATCAACACCTCCAGGAGAGAATGACGTAGCAAGAAACAGAGTTCAGCGTGTTGCAATTCGAGATCTAGTCCGAGTTTCTGAGCAGTTCATCTTGCTGACGCGTTTCCACGGCAGGTACACCGAAGGAGCATCAGACTTTCAAAGAAGCGACCAAAACAAGGCATTGCGATCTGTGAATGTCGATCTTCTGCAAGCCCTCTGGATATCACTCACCAGGCCATGATATCACCTGCACTGTGTGCAGCCACTGCCTGCGGAACTCCAAGCGCTCGCCATGACCACTTCCTGCCATCGACGCCCTCTAGCGCTAGTACGACCGGCGCATATCACTTTGCAACCTCAGTCATCGACAATGACTGGCAGCTCACAGCGAGAATACTCTTAACGTAATCTGCTGTGCGATGAGCTTTCAGTCCGCAAGAATGGGTTCCATAAAGCAACAGGCGTCTCCTTACCATTGCAGCACGCTCTGAGAACTTGCGTCGGGCGAAAGAAACTACCTTTGTCGTTTATCTCACGCAAGCGGTACATGACCCGATGAAGAACTTGCCACGAGAGAAAACTGTGGTTTCCAGTGAGATACGCACTACGACTCAGCCTTCTTACTGGGCTCGAGCACGATATCAAGAATAGCACCAAGCATCCCACGAGGAAGTGGCTACAGAATTTCATCGGCGGCATCGATATTCATCGCTTCGTTGACACCTGGGCGAGTGTCAATGTCCTAGATTGTGCCAGGCATGGGTGAAGTGGTCAGCCATTGGATCGTTGATGTTGACCCCTCCTGTATCAAACACGAAAACGCTTCGCCTGCACGCATGACATTGCGTTGGATTCTGGAGTATGAAGTGACTGCTTTCCGCTACGCTGGCTGGTTTGCGGTCTTCACGATACTACCGCAGCATCAAGTGGCGTCCAGCTGAGAGCCAGTGCCTTTGTGCTAACGCCAGTTCAGCGCCAAGGCCGATTCGTGACAACCGATCGCCCAATCTCTTCTTCTCGTGACCAAAAGGTTGAACAGTCACATGGCGATGGTATGAGCCCGGAGCCTGAGGAAGACAAGACACACCTGCTGTGCAATATTTGCGTTTCGCTGAGCCTTTGTGAATTGGTCTCCGCCAAGCTCTTGCCACACAGACGGACGATAATTGCGAAGACACATCGAGAATTGGACCTCGATCATGAGTGTTGCGTTTGAGACAGGATAAGGTCCAGACCTAGGAAGGAGAGATATAAGAAGAGTCTACCAAACGGTTATTGTCAATTTTCTGTCAACGCACCAGTTCTCGAAGAAACAACAAAGCCTTCCAGGCCTCGAGACAACTTTGACGACAACGCAGAATGCAATACATCAAGTCTCTCATCCTCGCCATATCGGCTCTCGCATTGGCATCTGCTAGTGCTGTGCCCAACGCAGAAGCTGAGCCCGATGCAAATGCAGCAGCCATTGTCGATGACAGTACGTTCTCGTTTAGCAGTGTTTCATACGATGTATAGGGGACGGAAACAAAGATGAACCGGTGGCTGACCATTCATCGCAGCTTCGTTCACCGAGAACGTATGGGAAAACAGCATCGAAACCCGTGAGAACCGCAAAAAATGCAAGTGCAAGAGGCCTCATGGTGGGAAGAGGAAATTTTGCGGAGACTCGCGCTTCAATGGCGAGATGATCATCGTCAATGGCGAAAAGAATCATCGCTACCAATGCTACAAAGGCAATAACAAGTGTAAAGACCTGGGCAGGAAGAAAAAATGCGGAGCCAACACTGACGATGAGGGTAACGGTACCGAAGACGACGGCGACGATTAGATGGGTGTCCCCTATGAAGGGAAGTTCGTTGCGCGTATAGAGTTCTGAACAGGACCTCTCACCAGTCATTACCGCTGTCACTGATGGGGATCCGCAGTGGTAGAGTCAGCGGTCTGCAAGCACGATGATTGGCTTTGCAGACCTCAAACACCGTCTTTGCAGAAGGCAAGACTCAGAATAAAGCTACCACATTGGGCCATCGAGCTCTTCACTTTTGGGCATCAATTTTCCCCAGAGAAACCAGAAAACAAAGCTACTGTGAACAAATCAAGAAACAGCACATTTCCATCCGTTCCCGATGCTGACATTTGAGCCATTGACAATCATGAACCTCAAGTTCCATGGACCAAGAAGAACATCTGTCCACAGCTACAATGATGGAACCGAAGAAATAACCTTCATAGCGGAAACATACGGAAGAATTATATCGCTTTGAGAGTATGAGCAACCTCGCCAGCCACTATGCTGTCCATTTCCCCTTCGATCACCAACTCCACCAAATCCAACAGCATCCACAATGCAATTCCTCAAACCCGTCCTCTTGCTCGCCACCATCTTGGCTCTGGCATCTGCGTCCGCCATCCCAGAGACCGATCTCTTCGGTATCGGTCAGTCCAAACACACATACACCCTTCTTTCCTTCCTAACCTTCTTATAGCTCCGCACAAACTACAGAATACCTTTGATGACAAGTTCAAATGCACATGCAAAGAGAACAACGCCGGCAAAAAGTGCTATGAGGGTGGCAATGAGAAAGTCATCTCCGGTGGCACGACCAGTCATTACTATAAGTGCTACAAGGATGGCAAATGCAAGGATTTGGGGAAGAAGGATAAGTGTAAGAAGTATGCCGACCAATGAGAAGGGGTGCAAGGCGGTCTCATCGTATTCTGTGAGATCAAAGTAACTGCATCAGAATGAGGCAATGTCTTGTCGCGGAGTGGATTCGTGTTTGATATCGTTTCAAGCTGTGTAAAATGTTTTTGCTGTGGTCTCAATCTCGAGCAGAACCTCAGCACGAATGTCTCCTCGCAATAACCGGGCTCGAGGTATAAGTATGCAGAACCTGGCTTGATTTCCATGATCCCACTCACCTCCACGACTACCGTGCATCCTCGAGCTGGTCTCGCCACTACTACTTTGAACTCAAGCAATACCACAAGCATCAAGCAGCCACCATGGCCTATCAAAAACACATCAACCGACATCTCGGATCCGAAAACCCTCGCGATACAGACAGCAAATGGCCAGACCACGAAGAGCCAAACCGATGGGAGAGCGATGATCAAGAATACGGAATGTACCGCTAGGATGGTCGAAGATCCATTCGCTCGTCAGGAAAAGGCCAACATTTAGTCTGCATCTATTGCACTCCTCATTTGTATCTCACGTCTTAGACAAATCTTCGCCGTTCAATAATCCTTCAACCCACTTTGCAGTCTTCATAGCTACATGATCACTATGCTCAGGATCGAGAGAAAATGTATGCGGAATGTCTTCGTTCTCTAAGATCTCCATCCATGGCCAATGCCTCGTTTCATGAGTTCCTCTCGTTCGACGTTTTGCTATGAGCTCGTCTCGAGTATCATCGTGAACCCAGTAGTCTTTGTGACCCCAGAGGAAAAGCAGTTTCGTTCTCGTGAGTGATGAGGAAGTGCCGTTGAGGTGCGTTGTGTCGGTCGTTGTCTGGTCGTCGCCTTCGCCATCGTCTTCGTGATCTAAGACGCCCCAGAGGTTCGCAGGATGCCATTTGTCGTGTCTGATTTCTGCGAGCTCATTACGAGCCATGTATATGACTTGTCGAATGCCACAGTCGCTTTTAGCTAAGGCTTCTGTGACTTCCCAGCCCTCAGGACCGGGCGTGTGCTTTTTCGCTATGCTCGTCAATAGACCTGGTGCGAACCATTGCAGGAGTCTGATGATGCCAGTCAAAGCTAGACCGAGACCTGGAATTGGTAGTATCCATTTGAATATGCGGCCTTTGTCGCTCCGGAACATATCGACAATCGTTGGAAAGAGACATATACCGCCAATAATGTTGTACACTGCGGGCTCTGAAGATTGCTTCTGGTACCACTCGATAGCTTCAAGCAGCATGTACGATCCAACCGAATGCCCAATCAGTATAAGATCCAGTGTCGATCCAGGGTACTTTTTCGCAATTTGATGAGCTTGTGTACTGATTTTCGATATCAGCCCTTCGACTTCCTCGGTAAGCGAATACGGAGGCGGATGAGTCTGGTGATTGTGCAGGCGCTTCGTCCGCTCCTGGAACTCAAATCCGTCATGACTGGCACCATAGATGAGAATGTGTTCCTTTCTTTTGGCTACACGGATTAGTCCAAGCAAATGCTCCAGAAATCTTCGGTAGTACTCCACGAGGCCAGGATTACCAGGAACGAAATAGATCAGAATCTTTTTTGAGGACTCGGGGTTTCCAGTCGAGGATTGGATGATGTCCTGAAGTTCTGTGACTGCCATTGCCACGAAATCTCGTATCTCGGGGTGACTAATTGGCTGTCGGCGCTGTGAATGAAGGCCTGGTACACTCTTTTCTGGATCAAGATCAGGACCTTCGCCGTTTCAGAGCTTCGAGCGGGACCCTAATATATCTTGCAAAGTATCAGCTTGCTCGACGATCATGCGTTAGAGACGTGCCTGACGTGGTAGGTCATGTTGTCGCACAAAGTTGAGCGGAGAGAGCGTCTGCTGTGTACCGAGGCATTCACGACTTGGAGCGAGAAATTGTGCATGCTTACCTGATGGAACTTAGAGGCCTGTGAGCAAGGCAGTATACGTTGGTTGTTCTCTGCACTGATCTGAAAAATGGAAGGCAGAGCGAGTTTGGTTGAGGTGTCACAACGCCAACCAAAAGTCTTGCAGATTCTTGGCAACAACCAGAGTGCCATATATTGTTGTGCAACATGGGTGTGAGTTCGACAATTGAAACGAGAAGATGCAAGTCTTCGAAAGGTAACGTGATGTTCATGTCGTATTCATTCAACGGGTATCTCTTTAGCACAGGAAAGTCATAAAAATCCAACAAAGCAGCGATCGCAGATCCATCTCTCAAGCCATCCATTCATCACACCTAACATCCACCACCTCCTCCTCCACCACAGCCTCCACCTCCTCCGCCCCCTCCACAACCTCCTCCGCCACCGCTTCCACAACCGCCACCTCCTCCTCCGCAGCCGCCTGCGGCACCTGCAGCACATCCACCTCCACCTGCCCCGGCACAACCACCAGCAGCGACCCCACCACCACATGTGCCCGAACAGCAGTTTCCTACCGCTCCAGCTCCGACAGCCATGCAGCCTGGCGTCGCAGGATAGTACATTGGAGCATAAGGCACAAAGCCAATGTAAGGAGAGTATGCTGGAACGTAGACCGGGTATCCGTAGGCATCTGAGTAGTAGTAATCGTCTCTCTTTGGCACTGGTTTGCCCTTCTTCTTGGCTCGTTCGCAGGCTTTCTGGTATGCTTTCTCGAGATCATCAGCGTGGGATCGTGAGATGGCGTCGTATTTTGTGTCCGTCGGGCGAACAGCATTGTGAGTTGAGATGTGCACGCTCTTTTTGGGGTCTTGAGGTGACGAGTGCACGTCATCGGCAGCTGTCGCAGAAGAAGTCTGGAAGAAACGACTGGCGGCTGACGTGTGTGACTCTCGAATCGCTTCGCAATACCAGCACGTGCATTCGGAATATGGCTGGCCGGTGAGTTTCTGGTAAGTCTTGGATGTCCAGGCAAAGGCATCGTTGAGCTGAACTTCAGCAACCTTATCATCGTGGTCGATGAACTGACGGGCCTTGGTAATCGTGTACTCCATGTATGCGGCTGGATTGAGTTGATGGGTGTGCCAGACCAGGTCAACATCAAGTGTTGGGACAGCCATTCGTGTAGGATGGTCTTTCATGATCTTCATGAAGTACTGATACTTGGTGATAAGCCTCTCCATGGTCGATGGCAAAGCCGGAGAATGCAGCCAGTCAATGTTATGCATCTTTTCGATGAAAGTGCCTTGACGTATGACCGCTCCTACCAGATCAAGCGCGAATGGCGAGCTGTTGTCCCAATATCGACTCATCATCTTGCGAATGGCCACGCGTTCAGCTCTTTGCGGTGTGTGCGAATGACTTCCTCGCACTTTCCTCATATAGGCCTTGTTCTTCATCATTCCCTCGATCATACCACGAATGCCATCTATACTATGGCCATCTGCTCCTTCTGACTCAAAGATACCTGCTTGCCGACTACCTTCGATGATCCTGCCGAGAGCATGCCTGAGAAGTTCATTTGGAAATTTCATGACAGCTTCAGCAGTCACGTCTCGTTTGCCAAAAGCTTGGAATGGGATTCCTTCCATACCCAAGACAGTGCCAGCCATCGGCTTGTCTTCTACGATCAATTTTCGAAGGTCGCGGGCAAATTTTCCGGCTCGCAGTCGATCGTGGTGAATAGGTGCGGTGCAGCTGCTGCAAGCTGCTAGAAAGTCCTTGTCTGAGAAACCATAACCACTAGAGAGCGCCTGATCGATGGCCGTGTCCAGTATGGTCTCATCGGCGATTCCTGAGGTTGCAGCACCCCAGCTGCATGTGGTCCATGGCACGTCGTTGCCAGCTTGGCAATAAGGACATTTTACAGTCCGCAACTTGCCTCCCTCCAGGTTATCCCAGGGGAGTTTAGTAAGCTCCGTAAAGTGTTGCTGTATTCCAATTGAGGGTTCAAACGCGAAGGTCTCGGAGTTGATGGCACCAGCGACGTCTTCCCATGGGAATGGACAATGCCAAAGGGCCATATGGCCTTGTCTCAAGCAGTCCTCGAAGTAAGCTCGTGGGTTGAGCATGAATGCGTGCCAGACCATCAGGACATCTAATGGGGGCAGATTGTCCATAACAAGTCGGTAAGAAACGCCTTCGGTGTTCTCTGGCTCCACAAGAAGACCTTGTTTGCCTTCGCTTTCTAGTCGCACGCGATCTGGCCAGTATGCGTTAGGCTGGATAGCACTCCACCATGCTTCGAAGCGATCGACCGCTCTCTGAACATAGATTGCCCATCTCTTCTCGGCGAGTCTGGCAAGAAGCTCTGCGATCTTGTCACTTTCAGGTAGACCGTGTCCTGTGACGACATTGTTGTGGATGCCGAAGAGACCACTCCGCGAGCCGACAGTTTGTCTCAAGCGGTAGAAGGCCTCGAGAACTTTGAGATGAGCGACTGTCTCTTCTTTGACCGGCACACCATTGGCAGACGGTTTGACGGAAAGATTGCTGAAGCCAGCGGTGATGTCTGGAGGCTGTAAGATATTGTCCCGATCGATCTGGTCCTGCTCATAGCTAGGAAGCTGCTCTGAAGAGGAGGAAGAGTCTTTGCCACGCGAAATGTTATCACGCTCGGCAAGTGCTTCCTTCTCCTTGTCGGTAGAAAACAGCTTTGATAGTCTGCTAGGCATGACTGTGATTATGATAGCCTATGTTGATAGAAGAATGGCCATGTATTAGAAATGACGAGAGTGTTAGTTGATGGCAAGAAATTGAAAGGAACAGGCGTCTCATTATGTATGCACGACCAGAGTCTGAGCTGGAGTGGTAAGTGCCGATCAGCCGCATGCTACTCACATGGCTGTGTGAAAGAGCTGTTCGAGGGCAGGGAGCACAGACAGAGCTGGAAGGCGCCCTGGCGCATCGCTGCGAGATCGAATTACTCCAAACAGAAGCTGAACGGCTGGTGCTCACACGAAGGGCAACAAGATGGACGATCCGCAGCGACCGCAGCAAAGAAGTGGAGTTCGCAAGGGAAGCTTATTGGCTTCAAAGTGCTTCGATGGTGCTTCTAGCGTCCTTCTCCCGCAGCTGGGCGGAGGCTTAGATGTGTATCACATGATTTGACGTATCCGTTGCTGAAAGCTGGAATGCCATTCACCGGTCTTGCTACTGGCTCGCTTGCATGAACTGCGATTTTGCAAGAAGTCTCCAGAGGCTCAAGCTGTCCAGATCTGCTTTAGATCTGAGGCCGCTCTTCCGTAACACGAGAGGGCTGCATGACTGCTCATGTGGTTGCATATCGGACCGAGAAGCTTGCCTACAAGCGATTCGGTGGGCGTCATGTCAGACGCTGCTGTCGAGAGCTCGATCATGGTTCATTGCGGAATTGTCTTCTATTCATAGCTTTTCGTGGCAGTCGAAGTCATGATTCTGATCATGAGACATCGCCATATCTGGCCTTGGCCACTATCTCCGGAGACCAATGCTTTGACCTCAATGCAGGGTCGCGATCTCTCTACCGCTCTTGCCTGCAGTCGATAACATCGAGCAGCTGGTCTGGCATAGGTCGCTGCCTATGCCGTTAAATGCCGCACGCCCGTCGACGAGAGACACATTCGTTTAGCGACTCTTCGCCTCGAGCAGTTTCGTTGCGCCCGGTCGAAGGTACTTCCATCACAAATGCAATCATAGCGCCTTGCCCATAAATTTGCGCTTCTGGAAGCTGAGCCACCACTATGCATTTCGTTAGCTTTGCTCTGCTCGCTGTCTTGATGACCGCGTGATCTGTCCTCTCCGCCGTGGTAGCATGTCACAGCACTCACCTTGCTCGGCTGCCCTGATGGGTCACTATACACTCTGTTCAAAAGTCTCACAGCCAGCTCCTGCCGCATCTGCATAATGTACTGCCTCAGCACTTCCGCCTCGTTCCTGTCCCTGGGAGGCTCAAACATCTGATTGAGCGGGAAGCCCGCATCGCCAGGTATTGCAAAGTTTGTGTCCAAAGCAGAGTTCATAACGGCCTTCTCAGCATCTCTTCTGCTTGTGCCTGGCTTGATCTTGCTCAGCGCTTCGCTGACGTAGAGAATGCCGTATATAAGGACACGGTCTGCTGGGCCCTTGATTTCGAAGTTTCGGAAGAAAGTATTGGCGCGGAAGAGCGAGAGTACTTCATCTAGAGGGTCATATGACTCGTTGCTGGGCTCGATATCGAGTTCGGTGACGCCAGCCAGTGCAGGTAATTGCTGTGCTGGGCCTCTGGTCCGTGTTCGCAGCGGGAGCAGAGCGAAGTTGCCAATTAATTGCTGGTTCGGCTCGTCTAAGAAGACAGAGTGATATGCTGGCATTGTGAAGGGCGCTCAGTGTTTCGCTTTGTTCGAAGTGTGCGTCGTGGATGTTGTGTGGTGGAATATCGTAGGCAGTCGCATTTAGTGCTGGGCTTCAGTGCTTGTGATGTGGGATGGAACTTTGGTAGGGAGGCCTAGATATACCAAGTAGACAATGCTACTTTCCACCTATATACCGCATTTCTACTATTCTATATCTTCTATACTCGCTAATACTCGCTATCTACTCGCTATCTATCGTAAGATGGGTCTACGTATTAATCTATTACCCTAGAAGCTCTAGATTACTACTTAGATCTATAATAATATTTCGATAGAAGAGATTATTAAGTACTTAGAACGAGAAACCGGCCGTTCTATATTAACTAAAATACTTTAAC
>JAASFE010006019.1:123010-138584 GCA_013365205.1 Pseudocercospora cruenta
GTAGTAGTATAGCGATAGGCTATCCTTACTCTTAGATATCTCTATAATTATATTAGTAGCCTTATACTTATAAAGCTTATTTAACGCTACCTTCTTTATCTTCTTATCCTTAGTTTTAACTAATAGATCTTACTATATCTTCTCGCTATAGTATTAGAAGTCTTAAATATTCGTAGTTTATAGGCGGTAAAGAGTTCTAAAACTATAGAAATTAGCCGCGAGTTTATAGCGATATACTATAAGTAAGTTTACGAATATAATAAAACTATCTCGTTAGTCTCCTTAGTAGTCGCCTTAGTAACGCTTAAAGCTACTATAAAAATATCTACGCGCTAAATACCGTTATAATTATTTAAAGTTATAGTAGAGTATACTAATATTTAAGTAGCTCTTAAAGTATAATATAGTTAGTAGAAAGTATAGCGAGTCTAAGGTCGAAGATATAGCGAGTCTAGGTAAGCTTCGCGGCTATTATTAAGGTTAATATTATCGTACGAAGTAAAGGGTTATAATAGGAAAGAGCGACTTAGAAGTGCTATTGTCTACTTAGTAGATCTGGGGCTCCGTCCTTTGGCCGCATGCCGATCCGTTACGCAGCCCTTCAACCTCGCCGCCGCACTGCTACCACCATCCACTCCATCATCATACAACACTCGACCCAGCTATCGCTCAATCACGAAGCTTCAAATACCGCTCAGAGCACCGAATCTACACATCGTCGATACTGGGCTGCGCACGCCCGAGTCTCCGAACGCTGCGACCTGCGAAAGGCGCCAACAACAGCCACCATGAAACCCGTAGTATCTGCGTTCAATGCATGGACATGGTGAGCAAATATCAGAGATATGGAATGTGTCTTGGAATCAGGAGTCTGATACAGTACACAGCATCGTCATCTCCATCTTCGGCATTATCATTCTAAGCACAATAGGCGGCATGTTCGCAACGAACCACCATAGCATGATGGGCAGCACAGAAGACCCGCCGGATGGCAAGAAGGTCGCAACTGCAGTATTCGGAGCAGTTGTAGTATATGCTGTAAGTAGAGCCGCATTCAAGTCGATCTCGGAGAATGAAAGCGGTCGGAGACCGGAACCATAGCACACCAAGCTAACTATACTGCTACAGGTCTTCCTTCTATTCTGCGGCTGCCAGGCGCTTATGCACAAAAGACAAAGTGGGCGAGGCGAGATAGCGCTGCGGTAGGCACGATAGTACGAATCAGACGAAGCGAGCAAAGCGCACAGCGAGCAAGCGAGCGATACAGCGATGCGGCACAGCTTCCTTCAGAGTCGCAAGGACTCTTCACATGACACCCATATAGAACTCCGTCCTCAGTAAGAGCGACGACAAGCGGCGTTTCGGGAGCCGGAACAAAGAATCAAGGACGTTTTGAGATGGATTTAGCGGGTTTGATGACTTAGACTTGTATAGCAGAATATCATGAACCTTGACATTCAGCCCTCTTCAAATATCAGAGGCCGCAGCACTCGTCGCTCATCTTGCAGATCTGGAGCTTACGACTTCCGCATTGGCATCACCCGGCCCATGTCCAGATCGAGCTGCATGTCGTGTAGCAACATCGAGTCTGGTATAAATACAGTATCTAGCGAAGGCGCCACAGATATCCTGAGATTGCCTGGGTCAGTCAACGGAGGGTGCTGAGATGCCGCAATTCTGGTCCTTCGCTTTTCTGCCATGCCACCCTGCTCCGGATGTGGTCGTCTGTTCGCCCAGGCCAGTTTGAGTGGTAGAACAATTCTCTCAAGGTACTCTCGAACGTGGAATCGCGCCAGAAGCCGACCTGTAGTGCTCACTGATCCAGCTTCAGAGTGTCTCCTTGCGCTCTTTGCAGACTTCTCATGCTGCCGGGTCAAAGCATCGTTGCAGATACCATTTTGCTGATCATAATCGTTCTGGTCGTCGACCCACCTACCACTCTTTGAATCAGCGTGTGCTGCAGTCATGCTCTTCGCAAATCGGGTTCGCTAGTTTGTTTGACACTACTGAAAAAAATTCTGGATATACAGTCCACCTTGGCCGGTTACATGATGGAAACAGCAGTCACTATCGTTCAAAGCTGTGATGAATACTGCTGGCAGCAGTGTGGAAGGAAGAGAGAAGCAGAGGGACAATCACTCCTGAGTCTGCGGCCCTGTTGAAGACGGCGAAATAAATTATTGTGAGAAAAAACGATCTTGCGAACTTGCAGATCTGCTTGGCTCACGATCTAAGATCCTCACACCAATCACGAAGATGGGACGTGATCAGCGAGCACAAATACAACACCATAACTACATCCCAAGCTTGATCACTCACAACCCTCCAGTATTCTTACCACCCATACCGCATGGACCTGTTCCTTTACGTAAGATTTCCATTCGTCGCAAACCACGATCTTCGACTTGTCCCGCAAGCTCCTCCAAATCCAGTACCCAGAGTCCACCCTCCCAATGGCGGCCCCCCTGCACCCGCGACATTCGGCCTCGAGCCCGGAAATGTTCTTGAAACAGATCCGAACTGGAACGTCATCCGCAGTCTTACCAGCCTTCGAACCTGTGACCCCCACATATTGGAATGGAACGAAAGGCAGATTTTCGAGGAATGGCATAGGAGCACGCAAGCTTACGAACAGTTCGTCGAAGGCAATGAAGACACTGTTAATGCTCGAATAGCGACTGGAATCACTGGGTTGGCGGAGGACAGAATCGAGACCTTGAGATGGATGGTCGAGGATTTGGTCAGGATGTGGGAGCATCATGGTGGGTTGCCTGTGCCTTGAATGTTCGAATGGTGTATACAAGCTTCACCGGTGCTGCTAGACCTCTGTATTACGCCATGGCATTGACCTTCAAGAGGGATGATTATGACAGAGTAGTCACAATAGTGAAGAGAGGGAAAGCGCTACATTGTAGCCTTTTACGAGTTCTGCTTTGGAGATCCGCTTGCTCTACCGCTCAATCATATAAGTCGCAGGATCCAACATGTCACGCCAACAACAAACTCAGGTGCAGAACCATCTTCCCGTGCCCACCACACACAGTCCTCCGGTATCCCCCAAAACATTACTGCCACCATGTCCCGCCCTGCATGCCGTGCATGCGAAGCCAACACGATCAGGATGGAGAAATCCAACACCAGGGTTACCACGAGCCTCCTTTTGCTTCAGATCGCCGCACCTGAGGTCTTGAAATAGTCAGAACGAAGAGCCAGAGTTTGAGCACGTATGCGGGGGAAAATGACAGATATCGAATGTTCTGAACAAAGCAGATCATGAGTCTAGAAAGAACAAAATCCAGACCTTGAGTGATACGACCAATAGGATACTTCGATGAAAGACGCAGTCTGGCGAGGCTGGCAACATTCAGAAGACACGCCCAGATTCATTCCAAATCCATTTCCTCTACCTAACCAAATGAATCTAATCACAAACACACCTCCCCAACTCCCCCTCCAACGCGCCATCCTCATCACAAACCATCCTACACTTCTTCCCTTCCAAATTCAAAGTAGACTGCTTCTTCACGCTATCACACATCCCCGATCCCTTGCCCGTACACACAAATTCTTGTCCTGCGGGACAAGGTCGAGGGAGAGGTCCGTCCGGTGTACATTGGAAAAATCTGATGGAGTTGAAGCAGCTGCCGTAGAGGTCGCCGATTTTGCAGATTGAGTCTGAGTCGGCCAAAGGGTCTTGATTGGGTGGTTGTTGATGGCGGGAGACTTCGAAGTAGCTGATGAGGAGGAAGAGGAGGATGTGCCAGATTGACCACGATGAGGAAGGCATGGTTGATGTTGACAGGGAGGTGCTTCTTTGGATTTTGTCCTCTGTGAACTTTGTCCTCTTCGTGATGTGGGCTCCTAACTTTGGCGTGGTTCAGAGGTCGATTTCGTGAGCTGCTGACACCGTCTGCAGTTCGATAGCCGTCGGTTGTTGCGGTATCAAGGTCGCAAGTAAGTGACGTCGGAGGTGTGGCTCGTGCTTCAGGAGAAGTTGTGCAGATCACTAGCTCGGGTCGGTCTCAGATTTTGGCAGGAGCTAAAATCTAGTGGCGCTTGCTCTAAACTTGGCACTACCAGGCAGATCTCTATTCATGCCTGAATATCAATCACATGCTCCTTGCTCATAGCCTATGCCAGATTCCAACACTGTAGTATTGCTGCCTCTGTGGCCTGTTACTTCGATATGATGCGGTCAGCCAGCCTATGCTGTCCAGCTTTATATCAACCCTTCCAAAGAAAAAAGATCGAATGCTCAAAGGGTGTAGAATCTGTCGCCGAAGTCACCAAGACCTGGCACAATGTAGCTACGACGGAATAGTAAGCAGGCGGTCATTGTAGGAACAATCGATGTACTTACTTCTTCTCGTTCAACCCTTGGTCAACAAAAGCAGTGACCACTCGGAGACGTGGGAACTTCTCTGCAAAGTTCTGAACGCCTTCTGGCGAGGCAATGAGGTTCAGGAACAGAATGCGTTCCTCCGGCACACCCTTCGATAGCAGCACATCCACAGCCATGAGAGCAGAACCGCCAGTTGCAAGCATTGGATCTAAAAGCAGTACCCATCGATCCTTGATGTCTTCAGGTAGCTTGTCGTAGAACAGTCTCGGCTTGCTAGTCTCTTCGTCTCGCTGAATGAGGATCTTGCCGATCCGTACGCTGCGACAGCATTCTCTGAGAGCCTGCTCCATCGATTCACCGGCACGCATGATAGACACACCGCAGATCTTGCCCTCAAACTTGACTCCAGCATAAGTTCGCCCTTGCACTGGAGTAGTAACAGTGTGAGGCAGGACTGGCAAGTGGTTGAGTGCTTCCTCTACCAGTAGACGGCTGACTCGATTGCTGTGGAAGATGAAGTCGGCACGTCCGGTATTGATGTCTCGAAGCATACTGCTCAGCTTTAGTCAAGGCAATAAGGCTGGCAGATAGTAAAGGCCACATACGTGAGGAGTGCTATCAATTGTGGAGTCTGAGGTAAGATGTGTAGATTGCTGATCTTCGGGACTGTAGACACTGTAGCTGTTGGCTTGAGATCCGTAGGCCTGTAGTTTGGGCCTAGTTGCTGGCTAGGAGCCCTGATCAATGGGGAGCCTTGGGAAGCCATCTTGCTGCTGCTGAACTTGAGAGAGTGCAAAGTTTGTTGGTGTGATCAGTGGGATGCGGCCTGGATGAGGTGAGCTGAGTAGGAACTTCGACGAAGCCCCGGAAGGAAGATGTAGCTACATACTAAAAGAAACAATGAAGCAGAAGAGAAGTGGAGGTGATCTCTCGGCCAGGCCTAGGCTGCTCGCGTGTCTTATCAGGGTGCACCTGCAGCGGGCGAATCCGATGGGCAAGCAGCAAGGATGTCGGCCTCACTTTGACCCTGGAGTGAAGTTTAGCCGGGGCGTTGTTTTGTTGACGTCGCCATGCACGAAATCACTTCCTTCAACTCTCACAACTGCGCGGCGACAACGTCTCCCTCTCACGCTACCATCGCAATCATCACATGCGCGCGACCACAATGATACCATAGACGACACACAATCGCGACCATACACGCCTACATCACGATTGCGACGAGGGGAACATCACATGCGTTGACCGGCTTCATCTCACGCAACGGCTTGTGACGATGGACCTGGAGTGATCTGCAACAGTCGTGAGGCCATTTTACACCTGCGAGCTGAACAGCAACACCATGGCCGCCGTCTCCACCTTCGCGCAGCAGCGTCGTCGCAAGCAGACAACATATGGCAAGGCATCTCGCAACGCAAGCGCATGGAATGTTAGTGGCTTCGATGCGTCTGACGATGACGAGCTAGCAGCGCCGCAGGTTATTGTACCGCGCGTTTCGAAGACGGTGAAGGAGGCATATACAGTCCAGAAACAGGAAAGCAAGGAAAATAAGCTGAGGCCGGTCAAAGCAAAAGCGAAGAAGCAGGATGATTTTGATGTGCCTTCTTCAGATGAAGAGGTCGGCAACAGCATCACGCGCCGATCTCCACCGACACTGGGCGCCAAGCGCAGACTGGTAGATGCAGGCGAGCACAAAGAGGAAGAGCTGGCACCGTGGGAGAAGCATGCGACTGGAACGGCTAGGGCAAGAGACGATAGCCAGAGAACGCAAGCCAAGACATCTGACGCGTCAGGAAGACAGCTGATCACTGAGCTCGTACAAGCAACTCCGAAGAAGGGACTGAGCCCAGAAGATAAGCTTACAACAAGTTCACCTTCGAAAGATGTGGGCAGCCCAGGTGGCTCGAGTGCTGCTGCTCGATTGAAAGCTCGCAGGCTACAGACCAGCAGTGAGACGCAGCCTTGCGTGGAAGATGATGTGTCAAATAAGCACATTTCGCGAATACACAAGCGCTCTGAGCACGATGGTGCCGAGTCGGATCCAACGCCTAGGAAGCGGCCTAGGTCTGGCGAGCTTCAAGCATCAGTGGACATCGAAGACGTTGCAATGGGGGACGTGCCACCACCGAGATGCGAATCAATGACTCCAGGGCCAGAACTGGCTGCCTCGCCGCCCAAGCCGACTAGTGGCGATATCTTCGACTTTCCTGAATCCAGCGCAGACGAGCTCAATCGGGCGCCACCAAAGATCCGGAAACGCACTTCACCTCAACAGCGTACTAGACGAGGGAAGCTGAACATGACGTCTCGTTCGTCGCCCCGTAAGATGGAGTCTGCTCCTGCGAGACTGCATGAAATGCTACCACCCAGCGACACGGATACGACCAATAGCACAGCCAAATCGCCATCGATGTCAACAAGCCGGCCAAGTACGCCAAACAAGACCGCAAGGCCCGGAACGATGCTCACTCCGGAAACAGCAGTGAAGACCACAGATACGATAACGCCTAAGCAGGCAGACTTGTGGGGTCAGGTGATGGATGAAGAAGTATCTGCGCCTTCGCCGAGTGGCCTCCCAATGCAAGATTTGAATTTGAAATCGACCAAAAGAACAGTTGCGAAACCTTCTACAGTCCGCGCCATGCTATCCAAGTCGAGTTCGGATGTTGGCCCGGCTCGGCGACGTACAAAACTGGTTGATCGGTTGAAAGCCTCAGCACCAAGCTCCGACAACGACTCTTCGGACGACGACGAATCAACCGACGACGACTCTACGGACGTGGAGATGAGCAGAGATGATGCGAGCCACGACAAAGCTACTTTAAGCCAGTCGCAAGTGTACAGTCAGACATCTGCTACTACTGACTCCGGACCCAAAATCACATACGCTGCTCGGGTGCGCTCATATCTTCCGGAAGACAGCTTCGAAGAGGGACTCATGCTTGGACTGCAAACGGAAGACTCGCAACCACGGCCAGGATTCAATAAGCGTACTAACAGCAAACCAGCTGCTGAATCACAGAAGTCAGCATTCGATCTAGAGGACAGCGATGACGATGAAAATGGCGGTCGAATGCGTACCATTCACGAGCTACGTGCTGGTGGAGGCAATCGCCGCTTTGAGGACGAGACGACAAGTCTTCTTTACGACATTGCCGACCATAACGCCTCCGGCAGAAGCAGGAGGCGAAGCGCGTTGATTGAGATGGCTAAGAAGTTGAACGACAAAACATTTGTGGAGAAGTTCTTCAGACATGGCTATGAACGACAGCTACTCAAGGAGTGCGGAAGTGCTGCTGATACCATTGCGGATGCATTGCTGGTTTCAATCTTGAACTTGCTTCTCGCGAGTGATGCACCAGATCATCTCGCTCAGTCGGCCAGGGATGGTGGTTGTCTGCGATGGCTCGTCCCGATCGCTTCGAATCGATCTGATATGAGGGCAGTTGCAAAAGACCGCAGCAATAACATGTCAAAGTCCGCACAGTCAACTTTCAATGACTTTGTCGGTCAACTGGCGCGACAGGAGCGCATCTGGGACGATGGCAGACCGGGTATCATCACTTTCCGAATCTTGGCTCTTAAGGCGTTGGAGAAGGTTGTCATCAAGCTGCGCAAGTCTGGTGACAGGACTGATCTCGTTGACTGCGAGAACGTGAGAAGCATCGCACCCAATGCAGACGACGTCACCCGCATCGATGATCCAGCGATGCTTCTGGAAGTCTCGTTGTCGGTCTCGGTTCTGGAATCACTCTATGGTAATGCTGCTACGCTATCCTGGCCATCCGATATGACCGAGCGGTTGATTGGCATACTGCTAGTCTTGGCGAACGACAGAATCGCAATTCAAAATCTTCACATTCTGTGCTTACGCCTGTGCACTTATCTCACGACGGACAACGTTCGCAACTGCAGGGGCTTTGCAAAGCCGGCTCTTGTGCACTATCTCCTGTGCGCGATGCTCAACAGCTTCCGACTGCACACTATCGAGATTGTCCAGGAGCAGCGCAAGCAGAACCTTGCGTTCCTGGTGCCTGCAGTTGGCGTTACCATCAACCTTACGTTACACAGCGATAAAGCACGCAGTCATGCTGCCACGGGAGAGGCAGCACAATTGCTAAGCGACCTCGTGGTTCAATTACAGGTTGGGCAAAAGCACATGCTTGATGCCGAATCGGAAGAGGATGGTGTGGCAAACGTCGCATACGGATACTTGGCAGTGACGCTTGCGAACCTGTGTCGAAACAAAGTGGCCAAGCAGATCGTCACGTCAAAGCTGCCAGGAAATAACTTAAGCACACTTATCACTGCTGTGGAGGAAGTCATCGCCCATCATCAAAAAGTCGATATGTTGACTGATGAGGCGGGCGTGGAGGTCTGGGGTGCCTTCACAGAGATGCTGAAGGGGATTCTAGAGAAGTTGAAGTTGGAGGCCTGATTCGGCCAGACACACTTACAAGCGCTTGATGGTGCTACGGTCGTGATCTCTTTTGTTACAAGATACCCAGACAGTTGTGTTGTGTCCCAGTATGGATCACAAATTTTGGAAGTATGAACCAAACTTTCGCATCGGCATGCCGATGGTCACACGAGATCATTTTCCTTCCCTATCACCTCACCTTTCTAGGCTTACGTGCGCTACCAGCATGCCAAATACTAACCAGACATCCAAGCAACCAACGCTACGACCAGTACTCACAAGAACGGGCTGCTGTCAGCGATGGGATGACGATGACCCATCCTCGAGTGCCCGAGTGATCCTTGGTCGGCATGCCGCCAACCGTGGTACAAGTCTGCCTTCTTGAGCCGATGATAAGCAGTATTTCACAATGTTATCCCTTCGCCCGCTACCAATATATGGTCAGCCTTGTGCACCGATGACAGTCGGTACGGCTCCCTTTGCCGGCATCACATGCGATTCGGGAGAAACAGTGCCGCAGACAACCACGCGAATGGAAGCCGTATACCCTGCCTAGCGTTGCATGACCTCGATGCTTAAAATGCACGAAGATGTCAAAATCCAATATATCCAACGTCGTAGGGCGAACAAGGAGCCAATTACAGGTGCGGTGTAAGGAGGGGACCCTGCTAATCGATAGAAGTTGGAGAGCTTTTTCTGACGCACCATTCCCGGAGTGTGTTGACCGCAACATCGGCATCATCGTGATATTTCGGCACCGCGCCGCGTAAGGTGAAGCCTGTCGTAGTGTAGGTTGAGTTCTCTCCCCTTCCGCAAGGCAGAATACCCTTGCTGCAATCCACGGTGCGCCTCGGTGGGCCGACTCGCCATTGAAGTGACGAGACGCATCTCTTCTTCCCTCGCCGTTACTCCGTGCCTTTCTCGCCCGCCTTCCCCGTCCTTGGATTCTCGAATGGCATTCTCAGATCTTCACTTTGCTATCAGATCGCAAAGTAACCAGATCAGGGGCTTCCGGTGAAAGCAAAGAAAAGGAAGCAAAGCAAGCAAGCATCGCCGCCCAACAACGCTACTCTCAACTCTCTTCAGCCTTCACAGAGATCGATCCATTCCTCTCGTAACCAACCAAGACAGCTTCCGCGCAAGCGAATCGAATAGACTTCTTGGAATTACCAACGATCCTCGACGGATACGGCCCGGTGTCCAGCTTAGCCCAGACTATTACCACACGCATTTCCCTCTTTGACGAAACTGCGAACCAGGCTGTCTAGCTCTGCAAGATCGTTCCACAACTTCACAGACTTCTCTTCTGCTAACGACTTGGACATCTCTACACGGGACTTTGATCTTCAATCCGAGCCAAGATGGCACCACAGCAGAAGCAGCGCAAGATGGCGATCGTCGGCAGCAGGTCTGTCGGTAAGTGGCTCACGCCTTCTTCTTCACATGCGGCGCGCACATACATGCATGTGACATCAACCATAATCCCTGACAATGGCAATGCGAACCACCCATCGCACGCGACACCAAGGCAAATCTCAAAATGTCACAAACACATGTCACTAATGCTGTTCCAGGCAAATCCTCCCTCACAGTCCAATACGTCGACGGCCACTTCGTAGACTCCTACTACCCCACCATCGAAAACACCTTCAGCAAAGTCATCCGATACAGAAACCAAGATTTCGCAGTAGAAATCATCGACACGGCCGGTCAAGATGAATACACACTTCTCAACAACAAACATTTCATCGGTGTCCATGGCTACATGATCGTCTACTCCGTCGCTTCGAAACAAAGCTTTGAAATGGTGAGGATTATCCGAGATAAGATTTTGAATCATTTGGGAGCGGATACGGTTCCGATTATGGTTGTTGCGAATAAGAGTGATTTGAGACCCGAGCAGAGACAGGTTAGTGCGGTGGATGGGAAGAAGGTTGCTGAGGAGTTGGGGTGTGGGTTTGTGGAGGCTTCTGCGAGGTATAATGAGAATGTTGGGAAGGCTTTTGAGGTGAGTTGGCATATATATCTATCTCTGGGTGTGAGTGAGGGATACTAATGGTACGTTTGTTGTAGGGCATGATCGGCGAGATCGAGAAAGGACAGGAAGCTGGACAACCAAAGGAGGGAAACAAGTCTTGCACGATGATGTGAGAAGACGAAGCATCAGACTGCGAAGTCTGTCGCATGGGAAATAACCGAGAAGAGGGACATACGTTGGCACGCGAGGCCGCTGCCGTGATATACTCGGCATAACGCCGCGCTGCGCTGCTGGAGGTCGATTTGTTTATTGCTGGAAGGAAGCGAGGGGACAATAGAAGGCGCATTATACCACAATTGCTTGTAACAGTCATTCTCAGGACGCAGGGAGGGGGAGGAAAGAGATCTCAGAGCTGAGCTCAAAGGAGAGAGTCTTCGTTTGCAGAGGCGTTATTTGAAGCAATGGCGCTGGGTGGAGGAATTGATAGTCATGTGGACCGAGCAACGATTAGTATGCTTTTAGCGAGATAGAGATCTAATGTACTTGTATCGACTGCGTAAGATGATGTGTAGCACTGTTGTGAGGTCTGAGTATGGCGTAAGCAATTTCCCGGCTGGCACCAAAAGGTATCACGGAAACGTGAAGAAAACTGACACGCCGTGTCTGTCTGGCCGCTACAGATTTGCACCGCGACTCATGCGACGAGGATGAAGAGTGGGAAGGTCATGGTGAAAATCAATTATCCATGTGATTCAGTCGCTCATGATTGTGCTTGAGATATCAATTCGTAAAGGACAAAGAATGCGCTTTGGCCTCGCTATGCAGTCGGTCGAGGCCATACTGTGAGCGAATGTTCGCGCGCATCGCATGCACTCGCAAGATCCTCCTGCCTGCTCGCCCAGCGTTTGTAAAGAAAGCACAACGACATTCTTGTTCTCACGAAAACTCCTTGTCGATGTCGGTGTCTTGAGGAAGGCTGGTATCAGGCTGGGGAGGCATATTCTCCTCGTTGTTCGACTCCGCCGTTGCTAAGGAATGGAAGTAGAGCTCCTAATCCATGTCTTTCCACCCGCGTCGGTGTCTCGTGCATTTCGTATTTGTCGTGCATTCTGTGCATCTTGTGCTTTCTGTCCTTTTTGTACTTCTCGTGCTTTCCGTCCTCTTCGTGCTTTTCGTTCCTTTCTGCACTCTTGAGGCTGATACCGGCTCCCGCGCGGTCCAACGTGCTTTGCGCGCCTCGCAAAAAGCGCAGTCTTGCTTCAAGCAACTACAGCGTGGAGTCCGATACTTGTCCGCATTCCATTGATATGACGATTCTGAGGGTGACCTCGGCGATGCTGAGAGGGACTTTCGCTTCAAGGCAGATTTGCTCGAGCTCGGTGCCATTGGCGATGTCCTGTGTCTCTCAGTCATCAGCATAATCTGCCTCGTCCTCTACTCCTTCATCATCTATGAAGCCTTTGTCTTCATCAGTGTACGTCTCGCCGGGTGCAAGCCCTGCTCTTGATGCTGCGGCGGACGCGGTTGGTCGGTATGTCGCTGGCTGCGCAGTCCCTGATGCGGTCTCCTTGGCCACAGTGTCGCATGCGTCAATCCAGTCCGAGTAGACATCCACAGGTTGGGAGAGATCTATGATATTGTGAGCTTCGGTACGCGCAATTTCCACGGTGATCAGAGAGCATACAGTTGGTGCCAGTCTGGAAGGACTGGGAGCATGATTTGCAACTCAGGTTTCCGACGCCAGCCTTCTTGTCGATCTTGACAGAGACGGAGTTTTCGTGGTTGCAGAATACGCACTTAAAGGTGGTGCCAAGCACCTCTTTCTACTCGGAGTCAGCTCTGGGTCATATGCATGCACCGTGATGGCCAAAGCATACCTTCTTCTTCACTGGACCTCGCGACGACTTCTTACGTTTGCCCTGTCTTTGCGTGAGCTTTGCGCCAGTCTGAGGATCGAAATGTTGGCCATACCATGGTCGCGAATGTGGATTACTTGCTGCTGACTGTGATGATAGTGCTGGTCGTTGTTGTTGCTGCGAGGACGAGGTCTGGCGCAGAAAGATGGAAGGCTTTGTCTTTGTCTGTCTCGAAGAATGACGGCAGTCGCAAGCAGCAAAGGAAAGCTTGGACCTGAATGCGGCTCAAACCTTAATCACTAGCGCTTGCCTGGCAACGTTCACGTGCCTACTCCACTCGACGGCCATCTACGGCGAGCTCCTACGCTTGATAATGTTTGGAGACGCCTATCAGCGGCAAACATAACATAACAAGTGGTACAAACAGCCTCGATGGCATCGTGCTACCCTTCACTATAGCCATTGCCGTGTCCGATTGTGGCTGTCGCACGACATAACATTTCTTTGTAGCTTGCCCCCTTGAACATCACGTATCTCATCTATTCCCGGATTCCGATTGCTACTGCTTCGACCAGATTGTCGTTCCTGCCTGATCTATTTGGACACTTCTCGAGTCAACTACCACAACACTGCTTATGAGCTCGCAAGAAGATGTCGGCCCCCGATGACCTTTCCAACAAGCTCGATGTCATCCTGGCGAAGCTGACCAAGCTGGAGCAAGGGCAGTCCACACTGCAGCAGAATCACAGTGATCTTGGCTCGACTGTCGAAGCCATCAATGGTCGCGTAAATGCTCTTGCAGGCGTCAAGCAAGCTCAAGACGGCATTGCCCACGATGCGAGCTTTCCCAGCCCCCGGTTAGGTGCGAATAGCCCAAAGCTCATCCCACGAAGTCATCAAAAGCGTGACAGCATTGGCTCTACGGATGGCTATGGACAGGATATCAACGGCAATTCGATGTCTGTCTCGCCTCCGCCCAGGCGTTCAAGCTTGACCAGCAAGATAATTCTTACTTCGTACCCAGGAAAAGCGGGCGTAGATCCCTTGCCAATGGAATGGGGAGCCAGGGATTCAGCAAAACGTGGACCAGTAGTAGTCTCTCGCAACCCATCGACCATTGGAAGACGAAATGCTATTGGTGCACACGGAGGCTCATATTCCATTTACTATGCTCTTGCTGTAGGCTCCAAGCAATTAGAAACAGACCACAGGCCAGACTTCACAAACACGGAGCCAGCTGCGACGATCGACGCCAATCCAACATGGTGTGATCCCAAGAAGATTGTAGCTATGGACCCTTGGGGACACCTGGCACCATGGCTTTTCAACGACTACATCAAGAAGGAGAACATTGACATCAGACCGACCATTGCCGTCACGAAAGCCCACATGAAACTTCCTGAGCTTGAAGAAAGTGTTCGGAAAGGTCGGCTTGTGCCAGACGGCAAAATCTGTTTGAACGCTTCGGGAGAGCTCGCTGTGACCAAGGTCGCCGTGGAACCGGTCTGGTACCTGCCAGGTGTAGCCGAACGCTTCGGTATTGACGAGGGCACGCTCCGGCGTTCATTGTTCGAGCACACTGGTGGGTCCTACCCTGAGCTCATCACGAGAAACGATATCAAGCTATTCCTTCCACCAATCGGAGGCCTGACTGTGTACTGCTTCGGTGATCCCAAGAAAATGAGTGACCCTAACGTGAAACTTGCGCTGAGAGTGCATGACGAGTGCAACGGCTCTGATGTGTTTGGATCCGACATCTGCACTTGCCGGCCTTACCTGATTTTCGGCATTGAAGAGGCGGTCAAGGAAGCTCAAAAAGGCGGCAGCGGTGTTGTGATCTACTTCCGAAAAGAAGGTCGAGCGCTCGGAGAAGTGACCAAGTATTTGGTGTACAATGCGCGAAAACGTGGCCTCGATCGCGCCAGCGAATACTTCAAACGCACCGAAAACATCGCTGGAGTGAAGGACATGCGTTTTCAAGCGCTTATGCCAGACATCCTCCACTGGCTGGGCATTACTAAGATCGACCGGATGCTGAGTATGTCGAACATGAAACACGATGCGATTGTTGACCAAGGCATCCCAATCCACGAACGCGTGCCGATCCCAGATGAGATGATACCTGAGGATAGCAGAGTCGAGATCGACGCCAAGATTCATGCTGGATATTGTGAGTGTAGCGTTGAGCTCAATGTCTATTCGTTGCTAACTACTTCTGCAGTCACGACAGGGAAGATCATGACAGTAGAAGAGCTCAACAACGTCCAAGGAAGAGCTTGGGAGGATGTAGATGTAAGTCTCACCAAAACGCACTCTGCGCGGATGCACAAGCTGACAGACGTAATCCAGCATTGAATGTATATACGACATGCAGAAGTCGGCGCGAGTCAGGCTTTTGACAAAGGTACTTCGAGCTGGAAACCGTACCTCTATTCTGAGCATTGAGGCGACGATCATTTCATGTGCTGTCTCTCATCAATGTCGAGACTTACAACATGCAGCAGTTCGTAGATCTATCTGCCAATCATCGATTTACTGTTGATCAATTAGCTGCCGCATTATGCGCCAGATTCTGATGCTGTCGATCTCTTCACATTCCTGCTATATCCTTCATTACCACTCCAATGGTAAAGATGTAAATCCGGAGCCATAGCCGCGACACCTTAGACCCTTGAAGTGTAAAAATCGCATCCACGAGCAAAGACAGACCTTGTCCTGGTACGATCACATTGAAAACTTCTCTTTTGGTTGCTGTAAGACCACTTCCCACAGACCGAACTTGACCCCGCTGTCATCGGTATTGAACCTCCAATTCTCGGCAACCGAAAATGTACTGTACGCACTCGCGAATGAACTGACGCCCAAACAAGGTGTTCAAAAACTTGACTGCCACGTCTTTCATTCAGGGCATTGCTTTATCGCCTGGTCTTCTGGTTGGTTGGTCTTACCGCAGAACCCGTACGCCTGCCGATACAGGG
>JAASFE010006019.1:144724-184043 GCA_013365205.1 Pseudocercospora cruenta
TAGGATTAGCAAAGTCTATTACGGAACACGTAAGTCTCAATCACGTACAATACAAAAACTCTTTATCACTGGTCTAAGTAGGAGATAGACACAAGCTCGATGCTGGAAATAAGGTAGTGGACAAGAATCGTTCTCAAATCCCGTCCCCAACGTGTAGATCACGTATCGTTTTGGTGTGCTTTAAGATGGCTTCTGGTCTCACCAGAGACGCTTAAAGGCACGAGCTCGTGACCAATCCATACCGAATCGCAGTCGCAGGACATCGAGAAGAGACAGTATCCCCTCCACCGACCGACACGAGCAGCATTCGTCACTCTGGCCAGACTGATGGTAGCTAACACCGACGCTTCATGACATTGCGACCTAGAGTCGCACACACACTAAAGCTCGCTCGATTAATTGAAAAGTGCAGGCGAGGTCTCGATTCACGTACTCGTACAAGATCCCTCGATCACAAGTGGAAGTCGCCGGTCATACGAGCGTCCACAAGCAGGTTAGATGAAATGAAGCGACCGGAAAGGCAGGAAGAGATATTCGCGGCCGGTGCTTCACGCAGAAGGATATGGCAATACCCTGGCTTCCATTGCAAAGCCCGGGCCCTGTAGCAGCATGGTCTGCTAATGACGAACTATATGCAGAAGACACGTTTTTTGTACGTCGGCATTGAGTAAAAATTCTGAGGTATGCCATCACTGGATTCTGGCCTCTGGCCGCATGGATGGCATGGGCATACGCAGGGAAAGCCAGCTCAAAGCGACGTACTCACGCGGAAAGCGCGGCTTGGCAAGGATGCTTCACTGACAGAATATGGACACTTTTTGAATCACTGATTCAATAGAGCGTCATAGCGATTCGGTCCATAACGGGTATTGTCAAGGCGGCGTGAGCGCGAACTTGAATTTTCCGACCAACATGCTATAGAGAGGGCTCGTATGCAGCCCAAATCTACAAAACTACAAAAACTATGCTTTGGAACCGAACCCTCCGCACCTGCATTCTCAGTAGTCATCTCGGGGTCTGAGTGATATATGAAATAGTTGCACGCAGGATCTGCTTTCCCGTCTTGCTTTGGACGCAAGATCACTGGCACTGACGCTGATCTTAAGCAGGTCGCCCTCAGAAGCCACAGCAGTCTACGTACAGTCAGAGATCGGGCAATACTGGCGTAGAGGGTGTTGGTGTTGATGGTGCAGATTGAGTAACAATATCTGGCAAGCTTGTGCTTATTGGGAATGCAACGCATACAATTCCACCTGGAGACTATGGGTATAGACTTGGCAATGTCTCTCATGACGCTTAATCCAAAGCAAAGCAACGAGACGACACTGCCATCTGTAACTCAGGCCTCGGTCGCACACAATCGGCCGAAGTCGTGCTAGATGCCAGAGATATGAGCCAGAGCTCTGCTTTGCAACCCGTCACAGAATCACAGAGCATTTGCTTCAAGGAGTACGAGGCTACACATTAGATGACGTTGTGGTCAGTGATGTCAGCCTGCTTTCACCGTTGCCCTCTAAGAGGCAAATCCATGCCAAGAGCAGCCCTTTGCTAACCACTTTTAGGCAACCGGCGATCGCTTGCTCGAAGCTGGACGCCTGATGAAGCCAAAGTGTACACTCGCTATTGACTCCCAATGACTTCTAAGATCTTGCAGATTCAACAAGAGTGGGAACATGGGCTGACCGTCCAGCATGAAACGCATGAGATCTCATTGTAAGCGACGCAGGTCCTCATCATTGCCACCTGCTCGGGTTCCGATCTTCAGCATTTCGCAACAGGTGACTGCTGGCGCACGCTGGCGCGGATCGGCTGCGCCAATGGCGGAAGCAATCGATACAGGTACCGTTCCCACGAGACTCGTGGCGTTGGAAGGATGATAGCGCTGCCGGTTGTGAGCACACCATACATGCTTGATCCCCAGCTCCTGCATCTTTGTCTCAACTTCAGGTGTTCTTCACGAAGAGTTACCAGACAATGCATTCCGTCGGACTGCTTTTCCCTTTTCTGGCACTCGTTGAGTTGGTCTTTGCACAGCTTGGCCAGTCGAACGACACAGCTGGAGCTTTCACTGGTATTTTACTGTGCAACCAAACGTTTGCAGATGCCAACGGGGTCAGTCCTTGCTGTCTTGACTTGAGCTACCTGCATACTAACCCTGCAAGACCGGCGTCTTCACAGTGAATCCTAATGTCGATCAAGGGACGCAGACGGACCAGCCAGATAACAACTCTGGGAAGACAAGACCTGTAGACCTGGCGGTTACGCTTGTCGAGGATCGCAACACTTCTCGTCTTCAATTGACAACATGGCTGAACCCTCGAGGCGCGAATTACAGCGATGACTTTGGTCTCGGCTACGATGTATGCGGCATGGCCATCGGGCCTATTCCGAACAATACGCAATACAGAGCACAGTCAGACAACGGTTCCTGCTATTCTATGCTGGATGAGACCTGCGTCGACGACATCAAGACCCTAGCGCAGCAATTCGCCTTGGAACTTACATTGAACCCGACGCCATATCCTAACAGCAACCTCACTGTCGACTCTATTAGCACGGTGTGTTCAGATATCGCGGCGAACTTGTCTTCGAATTTACCGAAGAGCTGCAAGAACTATTTCGAGGATGATACAACAGTCACCGAGGCTACTCGTAAGTATTCTCCTCATCGTTTCGCCACATACCTGACACAAAGCAGCTCTGACTGGATACAACTCCTCGATACTGTACGCCAACTGCTACACAAATGTTAGCCACAACGATGCATACTACGCGATCGAGACCTCTTTCGTCGACTACAGTAACGCCAACTACAATCTGCTTGGCAACATCGCTGCACCAATTCTCGCCATTTGGATGCCGATAGCAAATGTCGAACGACCCAGTACGATTCAGTACGCCACAGCTGAATTGATCTGCGCAGGAATAAAGCACTTCAACCCGGGCAGCAAAGTCGCTGCATCATTGCCGTCTCCTACTCCAGTCGGAGGTGGTAGTGGATTGAGCGGTGGCGCGATCGCTGGAATTGTTGTTGGTGTTGTGGTCGGGGTCGCTCTGATTGCAGCTTTGGCGGCTTGGTTCTTGATCTGTAAGAGACGGAAAGCTAGGAGCAAAGCGGCCGCATCAGAAGCGACACCGGCGGAGAAAGGAGGAAGTGACTACTCTTCGACAGGAGCAGGGCCACCTGGCGAGGTCAAGATGAATGAAAAAATGTCTCCTGCGGAAGCTCCGGATACGGCTTTATCGGAGCTGCCTCCATCAACGTTTACAAGGTCGGAATTGGATACAGGAAAAGGCGTCGAGCGTTTCGAGCTGCCTTCGGAGGCCTCTAAACCTGTGGAGCTTCCGGGGAGTGAAGCGGCAGTCCAGAAGTAGCAGTGCAGATGTTGACTGATACAATACGAAGTGAATGAAGATTACAATGTTTCTTGGAACATGGATGCGAGCTGCTCATGTAAGCTGCAGGGATCTTTTGGCTTTTCGTCCAACATCAGTCCTCCTCGCTGCATGCCTTTGCACTGTTGCAATGGCATCAATACGACAAATAGACGCTTCGGGGCTTGAGAATGCGCGAATTGTTGTGCAGTGTCGTTGCCATCCAGTGGCTGAAGCACGTTGAACAAGAGCGTTCCCAACGTGAGGCCGATGATGAGAGCCGATAAGGATATGTTGTTTGCTGTCAGGGTTCTCAGCCGGCCAGGGCACATTGGTGAGAACTGTAGGAGCACGTCCTTCGCGGAAATCCGCCGAAGTGTCGGACATATATGGTACGATCAACACCGACTTTGCGGCCAGTGGGCGAACTGCTTGTTTATCTCATTCTCGAGACGCCAAAGGACTTTTTCCGATTCTTGGCAGCCTGCAGTTTTAGGAGGAAATATGATAACCAGAGATGGCGATCTGCGGACACGGCTTCTGGGCTTGCCCCTCGAACTTTTCATCAAGATCTTTGACGAGACTTTCACGTCGCCGGCAGCCATTCGCAGCATCTCAACCAACGCAACGGGAGTTGTGAGGCATAAGATGCCTCAAATCATGCACGTCAGCCGCGCAACGCGGACAAAGTACGCACAGAGCTATTACAGCAACTCCGCATTCGTCTTTTCTGAGCCATACGCCTGCTTTGCATGGTTGTGCTCAGTGCCAGCAGAGTACCGAAAACTGATTCAGGACGTACGCTACGTGGCTTCCGATGAAGAAGTGGAGGATGGAAGGGCAGTAGCAGTCCGAATGTTTTGGAGCAGCGTGCTTCTATCGAGGTTAGAGAAGCATCTGGCCAACATCCTGCGAGTCCAATCGGTGTCGGAGGTGAGTTTCATGATCTTTGTGCAAAGTTAAGGTGCTCATGCTATTGAAAGCTCGCGATCGAGCTCAACAGGAAGGCGATGCTAGACGAGTGGACACCTTGAGCGGCCTGACGACTCGCATTAAGGACCAGCATTTCAGCTTCCCATTGGTCCTTCATTCATGATCTTACTTGGCCATAGCGACTGGAAGGACTTTTTACCACGGCCGGACACTGCATTGGACATCTCCATGGGCCATTTATATTTGGATCCTGGATGATCGTCTAGCAGTCTCGACTGCCCAAAGAAAACTTCTCTTGCAGTCGCGCCTTCTTCAGCATCTCTTTCCCTGAAAAGTCCTCTCCCTCTCATTTCCGGAATCACAAAGTCAGCAATATCTTCAAAACTGCCGGGGTTCACGACGTGGGCCAGGTTGAAGCCGTCGACGCCAGAAATCTCAGCCCATCTCTCAAGTTCATCAACAACTGTCTTCACTCCTCCCACAATCTTCGGCATCATGCCTCCGACGAGCAGGAAGTCTGCAACTCTCTTCTTATTCCAAGTCAGACCCTCTGATCCAGGCACTGTATCCGACCATCGGGTCACCAACGAACGTACAGCCGGCTGCTCCGACATCTTGAAGTCTTCATCGTCCGAAAACTTAGAGAGATCGATTCCAGTCCACCCACCAAAAAGAGCCAGAGCACCTTCTCGATCTCCATATTTGATGAACTCATTATACTTTGCCTGAGCCTTCTCGTCGGTTTCATCAACCACAACTGTAATTCCGAGGAAAATGACGAGGTGACTGGGATCTCGTCCGAAAGTCTTCGCAGTCTCCCGCAGAGAGTCGACGCTGGCCTTGACCTTCTCTGGCGTCTGCGCTCCGACGAAGATCGCTTCGGCGTGCTTTCCTCCGAACGCTGTTCCTGCCTTACTAGTACCAGCTTGAAACAGGAATGGGGTCCTCTGCGGAGAGGGCTCACAGATATGCGGCCCCGGGACCTGAAAGTACTTTCCTTTATGATTGATCTTTCTGACTTGTCCTTGCTCGGCGAACACTCCGTTCTCGACGTCTCGCTTCGCTGCTCCATCTTGCCAGCTACCTTCCCACAATTTATACAAGACCTTCATGTACTCCTCAGCAATGGCATATCTCTCATCATGCTCGATCTGCGTATCAAGTCCAAAGTTCTTGGCAGCGCTCTCCAGGTACGAGGTTACAATATTCCAGGCAACACGCCCTTCGGCTAGATGATCCACCGTGGAGAAGCGTCTGGCATGTGCATATGGAGCATCGTATGTTGTGCTTGCAGTCACTCCGAAAATGATGTTTTTGGTAGCAGCGGCCATGGCTGGAACTAGATAGAGCGGATCGTTGACTGGAAATTGTGCTCCTGCCGCCAGAGCTGGATCGACGTTGGAAGGACCCCTGTATACATCGTACGGCCCGAGTGTATCGGCAATGAACATTGCATGAAATCCTGCATCGTCCAATTTCTTGGCGAGTCTTGTCCAGAAAGAAAGCTTGTTATAGTCGGCGGTTTGATTTCGAGGGTGTCGCCAAAGACCAGGAGAAAGATGGCCAGGTGTGTTCATCAGGAAGGCATTGAGCAGGAGCTGCTTCTTCCTTGGCTTTTGTTCTAACGCGCTGTCGGCATCTCCATTGCTGTATCCATCAGAGATGTACTGTAAGCTGCTACTAGAGCCATTCGGCGTTGTTCCCACTGCCGTATTGCGATCGACGAGGACATTTTGAAATGCCATGGCTCGATACTAGCGGATGCTGCTGATGGACTGTTTGCGTGGTCTTTAGTTGCGATGCTGAAGTATTCCTCAACTTGTGGAGCTCCGCCTTTGGGTACCATCTCGCTTGTAGATTGCGTGATGCCGGTTTCGGCATTCCCGAGAGCACGATATTTGCCGATACCAAAACGTCGCATGGGGATCTGTTCTATGGTCTGTCACTACAGAACTTCGGTGTGGCATGCTTGCCAAAGCCGACTCCAGCTACACAAGTGTTCGTGCAAATCAGTTGGCAGACATATCGCAAGACGAAGAGCGCAGGTAGACGCATCTGTCTAACGTTTTCCATTTCATCTATCAACCTGCGTCGCTGACTTGGACGTGGTACTGCGCCTTGTTACTCGCAGCAACACAGTCATCGCGAGGCTCGAGAGAATGCTGGCGATCAGAATAGCAATCATAACCCAATTAGAACCAACGTACACTGGGTTCCTGGTTTTGTCAGCAGGCCAACCTGAGAACAGCGCATAGTTGGTCACAACTGAGCCTAGATTGCCGAGACCTGACACCAGAGCTGTGGCAGCTGCCACTCCGATCTCACCGTGCCTAGGCTGGAATATCTCGGCTGTCCAAGCCATTGTAATGGGCACGGTAGGTCCCAGTCCGAAGCCGACGACGAGAAGCCCGAAGTAGCGAGCCCATTTTGCTGAGGTCGAATCGCCAGCATATGTGGTGATCAGCAGACCAATGATCTGGAGAAGCGTAGGGATGCTGAACCAGATTGCTCTTCGCTTATGAAAGTGGTCGCTGATTGGCGTTACGCAAAGAATGCCAATCAAATCACAAATCCAGATGGGCGCATAGAGAAGGCTGAGCTCTACGCCACTAAAGCTCGGATTGATCGCTTTGAGGATGACCGTTCCGTATGACTGAACACCATTACCAACACCAACCACGCCAAAGTACATGATCAGCAACGGCCAGAAGCGCCAGTCAACCAGGACTTTCCACAAATCCCGAAGTGTCCAGTTGGAGCTGTGGTATGCAAGGCTGAGTTTCCTGTAGTGGAGCACTGCATCTTCACCTTGCAATGCTGGCTTCGTGACTGGCAAGAATTTGTTCAGCCAAGTACGTTTCCTCTCCTCACCCGGAGCCAGCGGTCTTTCCGGAAGCCACCATATCAGCGCAAACCCGCAGACCAAAGTTACCAGACCCCAGATTAGGAACATCCATTGAAAGCCAACAAGACCACCATCGCCATCCATCTTTTGGAATCCAGCACTGACAAGTCCATCCACGGCTGCGGAGACTTGAGAAGCAGTAAAGTACCAGCCTACACGCTTGGCCATTCTGTGCGGAGGATAGAAGAGAGTCAGGAATAGTGACATCCCTGGCCACATCCCAGCTTCTACCGCGCCAAGCAGTAATCGCAGCACATAGTAGCCTGCAGCGTTCTTCATGCCCACCATAGCTGTACCGATGATGCCCATACTGATCACAATACGAGCAAGCCATGCTGAAGGAGAAAGCTTGCTCATTGCCAGATCTGAAGGCACCTCGAGCACAACATAGGACACGTAGAATAGTGCCAGTCCTGTCGAGACCTGATGTGATGAGATTCCAAGATAGCTCCCGAGATCGTGGCCATCACTGGTGTTCATAGTCTGGGCCAGGCCGACATTCGATCGAACGGCGGAGCAGAGAAAGTATAAGATCCAGAAGGGAGGTATGATTCTCATATCCAGCTTTCTGTAGATCTCGCGCATCCGCGATGGCTCCACGGGCTCGCCATCCTCAGTGTCGTCTTCGTTGATGATTCCAGCTTCCTTGTAGGGCTCTTGAGGGCCGGTTTGAATTGGCTCAGCCATACTTGTCGGCTTGCAAGACTTCTACAAGTCGGTGAGAATGATACACGATACAGGGTGAAAGCAGCATGGTGATGAGTTTGTCTCAGTGGAACGATTTCTTTTTCACCGAGAGCGGATCCTTCCTGTCTTGCGCAGTCAAATTGCGAAGCTTTCGGAGCTCGGGCCGTCTCCAAAGTCGTTCTCGCTTTGCGACCTCGGATTCATCTCACTACTTTGTAAACAATGCTGCGAATGCAGTAGGCACTGTGTCACACCGCACAGATATAGCAGCTCGCGCAACCCTGGGACAGAGCCGCCATCAAGCGAGTAACAGTGTCGCAGGTTGGCGAGAGCAAGGACAAACTGGGATGTGGTTAGGAAAATTGCCAGCCACTCCTCTGCACGCGACTATCGAGTCACACTGGTCAGAACTGCGTCGACTTGCGCACATATTGGGCAGCTGAGACCTCTGAGTGAATGTGGGCCGTGCGGACTCAAAGTGCCTGCGAATGGGGTAGGGCATGAAGAAGGAAGTCAGCAAGAGCTTAGCGAACGCCCCCACACACACAAGCATACAAGAGAAAACAATTTGGCAATGTTTGGGCCACTGCAAAAGTCTTACTGCCCCTAGAAGGTGTGTCTTCTATTGTGCTTCTCAGCTGCGATTGTCGCAGGTTACCATGAAGGGTAATGTCTGTCTTCCGTGTAGGGCGACGTTGGAGAGCCGCTACTTGACAGCTCACTTGGCGAGAGCAGCAGAGACGTGCAGATCGAGAATGCTTCCGGAGATGTACTACGGCCCATCGATTTCATTCAGCGATCTCAACTCGAAGAATCTATCCGTAGACCCATTTCTCAGCCCGTTGGCTTTGCTCGGCGCCCACATCCTTGACAAAGAAATGTCTCGGCGAAAACAGTCAGCAAAGCTGCAACACCGAATGCCACCGGTAATATTGTCGACAATACCGTATCCCGTATAATGCTCATCAAGTATATCCTGGATGTTATATGTTCTCACTCTCGTGGACAGCGTACTTGAGTTTCCTGGTGCGGTCTGCATTTTTTTCATCTTGCTCAACTACAGCATCTCACCTTTTCAACGACACCTCGTGCCTTTCATTGATCCACAAGCATATCTCAGCATGTCTACTCCCAAGACTCCAGTCTATTTCTTGTCCATTGGAGGACCGAACTTTATGGAACAAACTGACCATCCCGCCTTTCAAAGCTAGGTGAAGTCGGACATGAAATCACAACGAAAGTACGACCGAAGGCAGTTGTGGTCATTTCCGCTCACTGGGAGGGTAGCGAAGACACCGTCAAGATCAACGTTGCTGAGCATACAGATATCATCTACGACTTCTTCGGCTTCCCGCCACACTACTATCAGTACAAGTACCCAAATCGAGGGAGTCCAGAGATCGCCGAGCAAGTCATTGAGTTGCTCAAAGGCGCTGGAATCGACACTAAACGGGCGGAGCGAGGTCTCGATCATGGCGTATGGGTTGGGTTTTTGGCTGGCAAGTGGCCTAGCCATAAGCTTTGCGTATCAGCTGCTAACCTACCGTCCGACAGCCTTTGACCCAGCGACGAATCCACTGAATGTGCCCATCGTGCAAGTCTCACTCTTCGCGGACGAAGATACGGACAAGCATCATCGTCTTGGCGAAGCTTTAGCACCACTTCGCGAACAGGGAATAGTAATCATTGGTGCCGGCATGGCGGTTCACAATCTGAACGACTTTCGAAAGATGCGAGTGACCGGTCAGACTACGATGCCGTAATGTTGTCAAAGTATCTCTCATCATTTTCCTCACGACTTTATAGCTACGCTTCCAGCTTTGATGAGCTGCTCAGCAGCGCCGTCGGCGTTGAGCCAGATCAGCGACAGCAGCAACTTCGAGCGCTGCTGAAGACCTCCGAGGCTCAAGCAGCTCATCCGACCAAGGTACGTATGGCAATCAAAAACGCTTTAGATTCACACTTACCCTGAGTGTGTCACGAACAGGAGCACATCATGCCTCTAGTCGTCGCTGCAGGCGCGGCGACAACCGATCAAGGAAAAAGACTTTGGACTTACCCTGAAGGGAGCCTGAATTGGGCCCAATATCGCTTCGGCGATCTGCATTCGCAGTGAGCATTGGTGTCAGGATTGTAAAACATTTTTGCAGCATGCAGGCAGTCTTCATTATTATTTCGATATGTCACAGTGCATGCAGACTAGCACAGAGCTGAGCCAATGACAATTTGCTATGTCTCCGGGCATTACTGATATGCGTGTGGCGCGACCTTGTATTTCCAGAATGTGTCTGCGCAATGCCCAAAGACCATGTTTGCATTCGTGCGTTTGTGCAGAGCTTTGATCTATGTGCAGATGTGGTCAGTAACAAGCGCTGTACTGCAGCAAGTCAGAAGTGCAGTACCATTTGATGAGAAGTGACCCAGTCGTCATGATCGCGGGCCAGCCAACCCTGGGGCACATCTGCTTCGTAATTCTCGTAAACGTGGTATTGGTCAGTGGTAAAGATCCAGGTGCTATACGAGCCATGTCAATCGTAAAGTCTCGGTCTCCGTCACGTCCGTATACGTACCCGCTTTCCTTCAGATTCACTTGCATGATCATGAGACCTGGCGTATGTCCCGGAGAATGCCTCAAATTAATGCCAGGCGCCAGTTCCAAAAAGCTCCCATGCACCGCCTTCCAGTTCAGATTTGGATCCAGGTCCTTGGGAAGATAGACACCTATGTCAGACTTGGTAGCGACAGAATAGAAAGCGTGCTTGATCTCCTTCTCGTGGACATAGATTGGAACATCAGTGCCCTTGAAGTTCTCCAAACCACCAGCATGATCGAGGTGCATATGGCCCATGATCACAGCCTTAACGTCCTTGATGTTGTGGCCAGTTTTGGCGATTTGAGCTGGTAGCTCATGTTCCTCAGTATAGTCACATCGAGCGAAAATGTCATTGAGAGGTTCACCCCACACTTCAGGATAGTTGTGTCCACCGCCGGTCTCGAACAGTATAAGGCCTTCGGTGGGATGCTCGATGAGCACGGAGATGATCACACCTTTGCGTCGAGGAGCTGGCTTCTCTGGTTGAGAGGCAGTGTTGGCTGTAACACCACGCATGAAGAATCCAACATCTGAAGAGTGTGAAGTCAGGCGAGGTCGGAGAAATGTTGTGTGCCGTGTGGTAATGAGATTTACCTGCTTCAATGTTCCCGCAGTGTAGTAGCTGTCGAGAATGAATATGAGCGCGGAATCTACTATGTTGTGCCAATGGTCTAGCTCACCCATAGCTTTGTGCCCTTCGATCTGTTAGTCTGGCTGCATCACTTTTCAACATCTGTACTCACTGGAGGTGCCTGGTTGACAATGTCAAGGCCGAAAGGAGCGGCCATTGTGCTGATTCGACTAAGATGTGGTGGTTTCGAGCACGAATCGTTCGATCTTGCAACAGTCAGAGGTGAAAGAGACCCAAATTGGGTGGAGTAGAAATGTCTTTAGCATCCAAGTCCTCGGTCCAGCTCGTAAAGGTGCACCTCCAGGTCCAGGTCCTGAATCCATCAGCTGATTGCATTGTAGTGCTCCTCTCGTCCGCTCCCATTGTCTGGCTGGACCTTGCATTGGTCAAGATTTCTAAGCTTCGATGCTTCATTCGATGTTCGACGTCACTACAGTGGAGCGGGCAAGCTCATTAAGAGCTCACAGCTGAACGCCAAAAGTGGCATTTTTGCGCAACGCCACACCTGAAAACGGCCGAATTCTGCCTATATGAACATCAGGATTCATTCGCACAAATTCTTCCCATTAGAGATCTTTAGCACCTTGGCCCGGAGTTCTTTACGGTGCTCGGTTGACTGCAAATTCAGTCACTGCCAGGACAGCAGTTTGGTCGGGATACCTACTGTGTCCACAATGCTGCGAAGAGCTAGTCGGTTCTCTTGCCGTTCGTCGTAATGCAATAGCTGTATTGCATCAAGAGATTCTACGAAAGAGGTATAGCCCGATTTTGTGTCCACTCAGCATCCGAAGCAGCCCTTGTATGTGGATACGACTGCTCCAACTGCTAATTCTTCAGGCTCACGTGAGGCTGTCCTCGGAGTGCTGGGGGTTTCTTTGCTGGCAAGAGGTGCCCTTGTTGAACACCTCCACTTGTCTTGGCGGGAGACTGCTAAAGATCTCTATTTGTGGTCACGGAAGCAGATTTAACGCAATGTGTGAGACAGTCCTCGCATCAGTCAGTCAGGCGGCTGACTGGGTCAAAAAGCACTGCCTAATTGAGTCTATAGCATAACTAACTGATTGACTGGGTCTATAGATAGGTGATTAAATAACTAACTAACTGACTAAATGCAAAAAAAAATTAAATACTGTTTGCACTATAGCTCTTAACCCTCTAAGACTCTAGTAGGGTTATAGACGACGACAGCGAGGTATACTACTAACTTTACTTAATAGACTCGAAACTCTTTATATAATCAATCAATTAAATAACGATATTATTGCGTAATTATATAAGCTAGAAAGAGCATAGTTAATCGCATAAGGAAGTTGTTTTATTTATATATATATATACTATATTTACTTACTTAACTAACTGACTAATTGGGTTAGTATCTCAGTCAGACTAAGTCTATTCACTTAACTAACTAACTGATTGAGTCGCTATATATCTAGTCAATCAGTCAGTTACGCATATTCTGACTGACTAATGCGAGGTCTGGTGTGAGATACGCTGGGTGGCCTATTAATAGAGCGATCTGTCACGGCTGGGGAAATGGTACTGGCCAAGACGAGCAAACGTACTGGATTAATGGAGCTTCATCCTGAAACGCCTGATGTCTATTCTCGCATTTGAGATACCAGATAATTGTATGATGCCAGTCTTGCCAGCGCTCACTTTTCCGGACGACTCGGTCGAGTTTGACGAGCCATGATCTCAAAGGAAACGTAGGCTGCAGCTGACCAGGATCGACCAGTCAGCCGGCCACAAGGTTCGGATCTTGATTGGACATTGCTGCGTAGTAAGGCTGTCATACTACTCGTGTCACGTAGGGCTCAAGGCAGCCCTCCAGCTTAGGCAAGTCGCTGTCGCTATTGAGACTTGACCCTTAAGACTTGTTCTGTATTACGACAGCCAGCCAACGACCGGGCAAGGATTCGAATAAAGGCAGTGCCTGCAGTCCGGCGTGCCTTCTTGCTTTCACTTCGTCCCCACAGAGCGCTTTGTGGCTGTCCGCAGCAGCAGCTCGTTGTGCGAACGCTGTCCCAGGAGATCCAGCGTCAGACTCTAGGTGCTCTTTGCTGTACTCGATTCCAAATTTGTTGGCCTGCCAGAAGAGAAGACACAGTGCTGACCGTTCCGACGAAGACTAGACCGACCGGTAGCCAACCAACAGCAGAGCCCGGAATAAAAAGGTCGCAGCAGTCGATGACAAGTTGTGTATACACGCGAGAGTCAATCATAGGTCTCAGTCTCTCTTTTGGCTTCAGCTTCTCCTCGGACTCCTTGCGCTCTTTGTCGCCAGTGCTCTCGGTCGCAGCGACAGCAGAATCAGGCTCAACGGACGCGTCAGAGAACAGGTGGAATGATATTTGCCATAGCCCGAGTATGATAGAGAGTACGAGCGCATAGAACCAGGATTTGTTTGCTTCTCTCTGCAGTTTCGGTGCCCATTCTGAAGCTGAGACACCGAGTGCATTGCCCTGCTATATTTTAGCTGACAGAATGCCATAGCGGGTCAGAGACCATGCTTACGATGGTGAACATTTCGAGAAAGAAGTACATGCCCAGGAAAGAGCATTTGCCAACTTCAAGGAGTGTGATCAAAGACGACTGTTCCTTGCGGAAGACCTGCAAAGCGGCCGACCAGCACGGATGCCATTTCAAGAATCGAAAGTACCGTCGTCCTGTGGTGGATCAGTACTTCACGCTCCTCAGAAGGCTTTCTGGACATTCGTGTCGTTGCGGCAAAACACACCCAGAGCGAACTGTGATCGCAAATTGAGCACCGTCTCGAGGTCATCAGCAAAAGCGGGAAGCCCTGCTGCGATTGTGCAGAAACCTTGCAACAACCTCAACACTTTCTCCAGACCAGCGGTGTCATCTGCATACCGAACAATGCTGGCGAGAACCATGACTTAGGAAACGATAAAGTGAAGACAGAATATTGGCGGGCTCGGCGCGTCGCGTCGCGTCGCTGCTTGTGCGACGTGTTCGAGGAAAGTTTTGGTCGTGTCACGGCTGACAACGAGAACGACCAGGATCTCACGCTTGCCCGAAGGCTTCGATAGGCGCTCCTGCATCTCAACCACACACGTCGGATCGGAATGAGCTGTCAGGAAAGTCGGAAACAAAACGGACTTCGAGAAATCAGCAGTGGCATTGCGAAAGACCGACGGCTGGCGAGGGCAAGAGACAGGCGAGAAAACAATGCCGAGAACGTGATGCGCAAGCACAGCATGCTGCATAGCAGAGGAACATGAAATGGTACAGACGACGTCTACCTAATATGAGTAACGGAAGGCTGGGTTCTCAAAATCCGTCTTGTCCTCAATGACGCCCTCCGTGAGCTGCGCACCTTCTGGCGCCGGACCATACATGGCATCTCGCTTCTTGTTTCGCCGTATCAGCATCGCTCGAATGATGAACGACAGGACTATCTGACCAGAAGCACAGGCCATGGTTACAGTACATCCCGTCGAATAGGTCGGTGCCTCGCTCTCAAGAAATGCATGCGGTCCGATGATATTGCCAGCGCAGTACGCGAGGAAGACCAGCGCCGTGGATGTAACTCGCTTGGTGTAGCCGCCCACGTTGTTTGCAGGTAGCTGGAGAGCGATGACAAGAGAAGCCACGTATGCGCCAGCAATGTAGTTGCAGACCAACAGGCCTTTGTTGTGCTCTGCAGTGTGCGGAAGCTGCCACAGCAAAGCAGTCGCAAGAATTGTTGGGCACACGTAGAGCGCCATGATGTAGGTCCGAATGTTCTTGAACTTACTGCCCAACCAGGGACCTCCGAAGACAAAGAAGACTTGCCAGATTCCTGTAGGTATACCGTATGCCGTGGTCAGAAGTGGTTTTCCTCCGGCCAAGCCCTTAATGATGAGCTTGGAAAAGTTGGCCAGACCGCCATTCACTGTCTCGTTGAGCAGTACGAAGAAGAAGAGCAGCCAGACTTGAGGATCAACCAATGCTTCCTTCACCTGACTCATCTTAATGGTGGGGTTGAAGACGCCGGTCTGGTTCTGCTGCGCTCGAGCAATCAGCGTGGCTTTCTCGTGGGAGCTGAAGCGCTTCGCGGTCATAATGTTATTTGGCAGGAAGAACAACATTATGATGCCCCAGCACACAGTCAATCCGCCGGCTAGAAGGAATATGATTCTCCAAACGTCCCAGCCTTTTGCCTGGCCGACCGCGAAGAAGAGGATACCGCCGACCGACGCGCCGACGCCATTGAAGCAGTAGAAGAGTCCCGCTCGCGAAGATTGCTCCTTTCGAATGTACCATTGGCCAACTATCATCATAAAAACTGGCGTGATCAGCGACTCAAAGCAGCCAAGCAGGAACCGACAAATTGCCAGTCCGACGAAGTTGTGGCTTGATGCCATGATCATGAGAATGCTGCCCCAGCAAATGATTGCTACGGATATCACAGTACCAGTCGGCAGCTTCTGCGCAAGGTACGACATTGGCCACTCTGCGACCAGGTATCCAAAGTAGAAAATGCTGACAAGCCAGCTATACTGGTTCTGGTTTGTGTTGGTACTCTCGAACAAGTCGAAGACGGCCGCATATGACAGAGACTGGATTGGATGTCGTCAGCATCGATATCTCGTTCGAGGTTTTGGGACCGCTCTTACCTGCTTGTCGATATACTGGAGCAGATACGTCCCACAGAGGAGCGGCATCAGCATCCAATCAACCTTTTTGACCAGTCTTTTGATGCCGGCAGTGTCTTCCAGCATGGCATTGAGATCATCGTGTGTGATGTTGTTCGTTCGAAGGAATATCTCAGCCTGATCGAGGTCTTTAATCTCGCCCTCCTTCAATGTTCCACTTTGCGACACGGTCGTCTCCAGGCCACCCTTTTCCAGACTCTTCTTCTCGCCCGTTTGGATGTCGTGCTCTTGCGAAGCTGCCATTGTGGGTGACTCCTCCTAGTCGCTCGTCTCAAGGACTTTTGAAAGTTGGCCAGAAGGTAATGAAAGAGTGGGCAACATCAAGTATATATGACATGGGAACATATCCGCCACCGCATCGTTATCTGTTTCCAAGTCTCTGTTGAACTTCGGTATTATCAACATATCAACGTACAGTTCATCGCTTGCCCGCAATATTCTTGCCCGTTCTCGATCGCCTATCAATACCCCGTGAAGCCGAATGTGGGCAGACGAGGATGCCGAGAAATTGCCGTGGCGCGCTAGAATGGCGCGCACCCAGAAAAATCCTGGATCGTTCGAGCACCGAGGCACACGACATCATCTTCTGTTTCTGCTGTATGAAGTCGCTGTAAAGATGGCAGATAGGAAAGGCGTTCAAGAGTCTGATATTGCACAGCCTGAGCGGAGAGTAAGACAACAGTCTACCATTCCGAAATCCACAATCCTTCTCGCCTCATTGGTTGCCTTCTTGGTCGGATACAACTTTGTCCCAAGCGTGCATCAGAAGGTTCAGAGCTTTTTCTCGCTGGAGAAATGGAATATTGATACACAACCAGAAGTCACCATATCTCAAGGCACATTTGTTGGCACGGTATTGGAAAGCAACAATCACCCAGTGCCGATCGAGGCGTTCCTTGGCATTCGGTACGCAGAGTCACCAGTTGGAGAACGACGATTTACGCGAGCTGTACCTCTGCCGGATAGCAATGAAACGATTCAGGCTACAGAATACTCTCTAAGGTGTCCTGGGAAACAGCTGCTCCGAATTCCAGGAACGCCATGGCTTGAGCCGTCCGAAGACTGCTTGACTCTCAATGTCTTCCGATGGAGAGGTAGCTTTCAGAATGCCAAGTATCCTGTCCTCGTGTACATCCACGGAGGTGCCTTCAACAGAGGTTTTGCTGCTATGCATGACACCGCCTCCATGCTGGCCAATTCCGAAGAGCCCTTCATTGCGGTATCCTTCAATTACAGAATTGGTGCTTTGGGATTCCTGAACAGTGAGCTTACAGCCAAGGAGGGCCAGCTCAATCTTGGACTGCATGACCAGAAACTGGTTCTCGAATGGGTACAGAAGCACATTGAAGCCTTTGGCGGTGACCCCAATGATGTAACAATCGCTGGTCTCTCAGCAGGAGCCCACAGCATCGGCCATCATATATTCGACGTCAATGAAAAGAGAGAGCTCTTTCATAAAGCTGTCATCGAATCTGGCGGCGCAACATCAAGAGTCGTCCATCCCGCAGACTCCAAGCTTCACCAGGTCCAATTCGAGAAATTTGCCGCCGAAGTCGGATGCGATATCAAGGAAGAGGCTTTGATTCTACCATGCCTTCGCCAGGCTTCTACCGAGGCAGTCCAGGCTGCTCAAAGCAAGGTCTTCGATGAATACAATCCTAGCGTAAGATGGGCCTGGCAGCCGGTCCTTGACGATGAGATCATATCTCGGCGTCCGCTCGATGCATGGAAGTCTGGTAGATGGCACAAAGTCCCAATCATGACAGGATTCAACCACAATGAAGGGACAATGTACGTGCCGAAGAAGATGTCCGACAGCAGCGAGTTCACCAGCTTCTTCGCCACTCTTCTGCCGCAGCTGAGCAAGAGTGATCTCAGGACCTTGAACGAGCTTTATCCAGATCCGGCCAACGACAAGGCGTCGCCATACGTCGACACCAGGGACATCTCTGCACTTGGTGTTGGCGAGCAGTATAAGCGTGTTGAGGCAGCCTACGGCCAGTATGCTTATGTGTGTCCAGTACGTCAAACGGCCAACTTCGCCAACTTCGCCAGCGAGGGTCAAGAGCCACCAGTATATCTCTATCACTGGGCTTTGAACAGGACTGTCCTCGGCGGTGCAAACCACGGCGATCAGATCTTCTACGAAGCGATGTCGCCCCTCGTGCGTGAGATCTCGGCGACTCAGGATGAGATCGCCAAGAAGTTCAACTCCTACGTGACCTCTTTCATAACCACCGGTGATCCAAACGCTCTCGAAGGACGTAAAGCAGTGCAAAGACCCAGATGGGAGCCATTCAGCAGGTCTGATGATGGTGGTCGAACTATGATCTTTGGTCTCGGAAACGACGAACCGGCCGGCGGTGAGAATGTCGGTGTTGCCGCTCAGTTTGTACACGATGAGTGGGCGAAAGAAGCTTGCGATTTCTGGTGGAACAAATCAGAGGTTCCGGAGGACTGAGCGATGCAATGACTTTAGACGAATGAACGAGAAACAATAAGGCGTTCTCTGCTGGGTATTGCTGTAGATGTAACGTTGAATATCCACAGTCGCGAGACTCACTTAGACGAGACCGAGATCTTCTTCGCTGTGAAAACCACAAAATACGGATCTTCGATGAAGTCTTTCCAGAAATCCGGGTCTTCTTGGTATAAATCGGTTTCCTTGGGATCCAGATTCTGTACGTCGATGATTCCGAGCTTGTTGGGTATATATGTGTCGCCTCGCAAGCTGACCTCTGTCGAACAAGAATAGAACGTGAACGGCGGCTTGGTGTTGACGACGACCTGGCACCTCACAGCGCGTGTCGGAGTTTGTTCGATGAGAGTTGCCCTTGCTCCATATTTCCCATCCTGAACACAGCGGGACCATGGATTCACGATTCTGGCGCCAACCATTCGACCCCCGGGCTTGAGGTACGCTGACATGTTCCTCCACATAGAGACCAACTCTTCCACCGTCTCTATGTGATCGAAAGGAAATGTACCCATGATAATGTCGTAGCCTTGAATCGGTAGCTCCTTGATCTGCTCCCATAGAGGCAACACTACGTCGCCGCGATACCAATGTATTGTCTCTCGACCAGCTTCAGCTTCGATCTTTTTTCCGATATCCATCATGGCCTCGCTGATATCAACAACATCGACTCGATCTGCTCCGCTCCCAATCGCAATCCGAGCATGGTCCCCAGTCCCACCAGCGATGTCAAGTATTCTGAGTCCAGCGCAATTCCCGAGTGCTTTTGATAGCAAAGCTTTCTCCATCTTGCCGTGTGGAAGATCTTTCGGGCTCACGTACTGTTGGGCGATACCATCGTACTGGCAGAGTTCATATCCAGCATAAGTTCCCGGTGTTTTCCGTCTACGTGAGCACACTTCTTCACTCGTGCACGAGAAAGCATCCGCATCAAATGCTCGAGCAATGCTTTCAGTATGCATACTGTCCGTCTTGTTGATTATCCGAGAGGCTCAGACGGGCTGAAGTCAGGCGGCTGTCTCAACGCCTATATCTACGGTGACCGCAGTAGCCACGGAGATCGGATGCATCTCAGCCGCCCATAGCTGGCGAATGAGGTGGCCAAAACAAACCATCACTGGGCTGCTCTACCTCGTGCAGGGTTGCGTTTGTGAAGCCTCCTAGTCAACGGATCTGGGCAAGTGTCCAGGGAAGGCGATGGAAGCGAGGTAGATCCGCCAGTCAGAATTGAGGTAATTCGCTATAACAGTCTTGGATGTGAGCACAGCATGTTCTCATTCTCGGAAAGTGATCCTTCTGCATTGCCTTCATTGCCCAGCCCACGGCTTCGGGTCCTGAGCGTGCCGAAGGTGGTCGGGTTAAAAGATTATCCATGTCAATTGCTTGCTTTTGACTTCGACCACATTGACAAACTCTCGCCAACTCAGCTTACTCGCAAAGAGTGACTGTGGCGAGTCAGTGAATGCAATGCACCATCCTGGTAGGCATATATGACAGCCGGATGGCCTCAGAAACACAAACTTCGATTTATCTCGGCTACGTACGGCTCTGCCTCTGACACGCAGAAGTGCTGATTGCAAGTCGAACAGTTGATCTTCGAAGGCAGAGCGCGCGAGACTTGATTGGCATCAGCCGCTTCTGATAAGAGTCCGGTTCAAGCTCACCCACGCTTCCGTGCACACAAACCTTCGGTTTTGAGCGCATGAGCCAGCGGAGCTTGGTGGAACAGATCCTCAATTTTCGTATAGTCATGGATGGCAATATCGGCGACCGGTCATGCTCGTTTTGGCTTCGCGCTGCTGCCTGCACTTGTGGAAACAAGTATGCTGATGGCAGAGAGGAGCTCCCATGCCAGCACCGGATAAATTGATCCGCGCTGCCATAGTCCAACAGGTGTCTTCCAGTCCCATTCTGGCAAAGATAAGAATTGATAGAAGCTGTACAGGCCACCGATTCCAAGCCCTAGGCTAAGAGCTCTAAAAGCAGCATTACTTTCATGGCGGCCAAGTTGGTTGCCTACAATCGCAGAGAGGATCGAGTTCAGATTACCCGCAATCGCGACGAGCGTCAAGCCATTCCAGTGCCATCCGATGATCTTCCAAAACTTCTCTCGAGGACCGCCATGAATGCTTCCCAAGAGTACCATACCACCAGCGAATAATAATGTCAGCAAGAGCCGGATGGTCCGGAGAGTGGTAGTCTCTTGCGTGACACGCTTACGACTGGTGTACAGGAGGACGAGCTGCCCTATAGCGAAGATTGCGCCTGCCTCGAAGAAGGCGTAGTTCATTGCTGCGAACCTATGCGAGGTGACATTGTAATGTTTCAATGGGTGGACCTGTCGGTAGTCCACGCCAAGGTCACTGAGAGACTCGATGAACCAGTCGTACCCTCGTTCACCATGGTCGAAACCGGATATCGCGTAATATTCCAAGAACCCCCAGCCTGCAATGCTCGCTATATACAGCACGGCTGGGAGCATCGCGAGCATCGACCCGGAGTTCTGTGCTTGAGCTTTTGAAGTCATCTTGGTGTGAAAAGGGTGTCGCTCTTCGATCTTTAAGAAGTGTTATATTTGTGACGATCGCAAGTGCTCGTACCAATTCGGTGACCTGGTCAGGAGGCGCTTTCCTAAGGGGCCAGCCCACTGTGGTAGAGATTCGTAAGAGGTCTTCTGTAGTTGTGTTTCGCAGCGCAGTGATCTTAATTTTTATGCCACTCGCTTTATTGATGGGCAGTCCAACTGACAAGTGGCCTCCAGGTCCAGTATTTATGATCATCTCCCTCGCCCCCTCATCTCATGTCACCGGCGATGGCTTGTTCTGGCTTTACGCTTGGACCGGCCGAGATGAACCGAAAGTCTAATTCCCCAGCAGCGCAGCATATTTGTTGTGAACCTCTGTTCGACATTTTCATCTCCTATCAAGTACATTCACTGCAGTATCACGAACCGACAACACGGCGAGCGTTTTCTATCATGCTCTAGTTGTAATTTGTCGTTGAACAAGGTCGTGAGCCCTTTCATGCCTTCAAACACAGCAACGGCAATTGCGGCTAAGCAATTTGGTGATCTACTGCCATTGTTTCCTGCCGCTGACGATCATCTACCAGTCCATTGCATTACGCAGTGGCGTCTATATCTCACAAACACCATAAGCATGTCGGAGCAAAAGTCAAGAGTATCCTGCTCACGCTTGGACTAAGTCCAGAGAATATTGAGCCGCCGCCATCCAGTAACGGGTCTCGCAGGAGGTTCTGGATTCTGGTCCGCTATATCGATATATATCTGGATCGGAATCTGCTCCAGCGGAATGATCTTGGCCTTTGTAAAGAACTTGTATCCAAAGTACAGAAACACAAAGATCGGAATGTTGATGTATGAGGAGACAAAGGTCTCGGTGTCCCAGTGACCTTTCATGAAGGTGGAATATCCGCCAGTCAACAAGAGGATCTGGAAAGCGATGACACCAACCCAGGCGAGGTATGGCTGGCCGAAGCCTTTCCAAGGCAGTCTATCACGGCTTATACCTTGCTTTCGCATGCCGTAATAGAATCTCAGATAGACAGCGCAGATGGTAGTCCAGTTGACCAATGTCGAGACAGAGACCAAGTCTTGCAACCAGCCAAAGACGGTTGAAGCATTGTCCGAGAGAGTCATGTATCCCAAACAGGCAAAGATACAGAGAAAGTCGACTGCAACGTACGAGATTCCGAACCGGCTTGTGCGCTTGAAGAATTTCGGTGCACGTCCATCATGAGCCATGCCGAAAAGAATTCGTGAGGATCCTAAAAGTCCAGAATTGCCCGACGACCAAGCACTTGTCAGAACGACGGCATTTATGATAGAGGGTACGACTTTAATGCCAGCGCGAGATGCTGCAATAACGAAGGGAGATTGCGCAGCATTTCCAGTCGATGCCAGGAGATTCTCGTCGTTGGAGGGTACAATCAGTCCTACCATGAAGAGTGAAAGGACGTAGAAGATTCCGACACGCCAAAAGATCCGCTTTGCCTGCAAGTATCTTAGTCCAAATGCGACAAGACGATCAGCTGACAAGTTCATACTGCAATGGGAATGTTTCTCCTGGGACTGCGAGTCTCGGCTGCGGCAAGGGACACATTCTCAACGCCAGCATAAGCGTATACAGCATTGGAGAAGACTGTCCAAAAGCCGATGAATCTTCCCGTGGGCCCACTGACTCCAAGATACTGAACAAATGGTCCAGGGTTTCGCCAGTACTGTTTTACTGGAGTTAGGCAGCAGTTCATCTCGAGCACGCATCGACTTACCTGAAAGCCGTAGGCATGTCCATCAGGTCCTCCACCACATGCAATCACTAGTGCCATTATGTTGACGCCGATGATGAGCAAAATCTTGAGCATCGCAAATGTGAATTCCAGCTCGCCATATATTCTGACGAGGATTATGTTGGCCAGAAGGAGTGCAACTCCGAATACAGTCTTTTCAGATTCGCAAGAGTTAGATCGACATCGCATCATCGGAAGACTTCAAAGTCTTAGGACTTACGATCCACACAGCATTATTGATAGTGACCCAAAAGTCCATTAATACCGCTGCCGCTACAATCTCTGCTGGGATCGAGACCATAGTTGAGTAGATGGTGTTCCAGCCATTTGCAAACGCTATATTGGAGCATTGACAGGAGAGAACAACGGAGACAACGTCGGCTGTTCGTACCAAGTGCAGGATCGACGAAATACTCCGCATGTCTGATTATGCCTCCACTGAGCGGTACCAGCGCGCTCATTTCAGCGACAGAAAACACTGGCCCTGTCACCAAGATGCCGACGAAGAGGTAGCCTAGAAAGGCGCCCAATGGTCCCGCTTGTGCAATTGCTTTCCCACTTCCCAGGAACAGACCTGTTCCAATCGCACCAGCCAACGCAATCATCTGTATTCACTATCAGCTTACATCAATGAGAGCACAGGGGAGCAAACAGTACCTGTATATGCCTCTGATGGAGACCACGACGAAGGTCTGCCTTTTCGGCGAAATCGATAGGTTCATCTTCGTCGTATGCAGGCGCTGCTTGCACTTCAGGATGCTTCTCGAAGTCTGACGACTTGTAGTCTGCCTTCGTCTCATCGTAGATATAGTCAGCCATGGTCACAGGAGGTTCAAAATGGGTGATCATATAGCGGAAGGCCTTTTCATCATAAAACTTTAAATGGCGCTTGCTAGAAGATGCAGGATATGTATGTGTGCAGCACAACCGGCCAAGAATCGGCCGGTCTTGCAATCAATGAATGAGTGATAGACCAATCTGATGGCGGAGCATATCAGCTCCACATACAGATTGATCTGTATCGAGAAGGTGGATTCAACTACCGTGAGTGCATTGCCCAGCGATCTCATTGCTTATCGCAAAGCTTTCCCAGTCGCCATAAGGTTGCCGTACGGTCCGCGCACGAGATACACCAGGATACAGATTGAGGCATCTTCCCAAGCTTGCGTGGTTCATGGAGCATCTCTGGCCTATCAAGGTGCATAGAATTATCCCAACGTCGATCATACGCAGTGAAGAACACTGAGCTGGCTTTTCTTGTTGTTCAGGTCGTCCTCAATGTGCACATGAATTCGCAGTATCGCAGCCGCTGAATGATCGAAGGTCCGTGGAAGATGCTAAGAATACACATTTCCTGGTCAGGCCATAGAAGCGTGGTGTGCGAAGCAAGGGTGTCCGAAGTTTATCTTCAGCATCGAGCTAGGATGCGAACACATGGGGTATGGGGGCTTTTCTCGCCTGAAGGCGTGCTTAACTATGCTGCTTTTCGAGTGACTCGGATTTGCAGCGACCGATTAGTTTGCTATTGATTGCGATACCTCTCCTGGGAGCTTCCGTTCTGTCCGTCCGCTGTCGGTTTGCAGGTGGTCCTAGCTCATTGCGCGCAGGAGCAATCGAATACATGTTAATACGCTTCGAATTCGAGAGCCCGTGGGTGTGGACAGAAGACAAGTGTCGATGCATTGGAGAACGAAAGAGAGCCTGGTGTGGTCGTCAGAAGGGCGCGACCGAGGCACTGCGGCTTCAACTCTGCCAAGACTTCGATGATCAGATCTGATATCGGTTCTTTCGGATGAGCCCTTCACGGCGGCGGAAAAGACGGTGCGTCTCTCGCTTTCACCTTTGCTCGACCTGTTCTTCTCCTGTCAGCCAAACCACAACGTGTTTGGAGCACAAATGGTCATGTTCGACAAATTTTTCCTCCATCTCGGCCGAGCTTGGGAAGATGCCTGTCTGGGCGTCTTCGGCTCGACACCGGCGAGGTGGTCGCATGCGTCGTCAGCATGCCCAATTCGAGATAAGGGCCATCTTGTGCAACGACGACAGCAACGAAGCTCATAGTTGTAGCGAGCGTAGTTTTGTTCTCCATCTATCTTCTTCTCACATATGCATCATTCTCACATTGACTGACATACAGCATGGCGCCGTTGAGTAGCCTTTTGGCTTTCAGCTCGGTCATACTGGCATCAAGTGCGAATCAACAAGTTCGCAAGCTGGAGAATGCGAACTATGTCTTCAACGCCATTCACAGTTCGATGCGGCAATGGGGCTCCTCTTTGAGTCCAGGTCACAATGGCATGTCATTCTTCATGGCCACAGTTCCGAAAGGACAACAGCTCTATCACGGAACGAACAGCGCTGAGCGGATCAACGAGACTGAATGGTTAGCATTCGAGCCCGAGCATGCTCTGCAGTTTGCTCGCTCACGTCGAGGGCCACCACCAGGGAGAGGAGGACCACCAGATCATGATGATGAAGGCTGGCACCCTCCGCAGAAAGTGGACGACGAATATCCACCTTGGCGTGCAGGTCCTCCAAAGCACGATTTGAAGGCCCGCCATGTTCCTGATGATCGTCCTCTTACCCATACTGCCGCTCAAAGAGCGAGAGCGGATGCCAAAGATTACCAAAAGCCATTGCATGACTTCGAGGCTACATCAGAGGATGATCCTTCTGGATATCTGCACACTTATCGCGCAAAGCATGATCTGCGCCTTCTATACATCGACGGACAGTCCGCTGCAAAATCGGATCTAGGTACCCTCGACTCACAAGACATTGTACTCTTGCATGAAAGCCCACCACCCAAAGAATATAGACCAAAGCATGCACGAGCCAAGATCTTTGGACCACTGAAAGGCGAGAAAAAGCGCGGCCCTGGTGGACCCATGAATGAGGCCTACCGCGCCGTCAAGTTGTGCGAGATGGCTCACAACCAATGGCAAGGAAAGGTCGACGGGTTTCTTCGGATGGAACTAGGCTTCGAGATTATCCTCTGCTCCTTCGAAGACGATTTAGAAGTCGAACGTATCACTCGAACACAAAATCATGGCGGCGGTGGTGGCTTCGGTCCAGGTCGCGGCAACGACATTTCCTCCTTGAATTACTACCAAGCCGTGGCCTCCCGCTACGACGGTATTGGGGGTGATCGCGTGCGTGTAGACTACGAAAAGTTCATAACACTCTTCACCTACCCTCAAGCACACTACTTCAACGATCGCGGCCTACCTCGCGCTGCCAATGACACAAAGGCCTTGGCTCCAGTCATGGACGCCATCACCGACATGATTGTGAACGACAACACAGAATCCACAACCAACTGGCAAGCAGTTGCAGATCTCGTAGTATCCCGCTACTCAGATCGAATCGAGCGCCTAACATCCGGATCCATAACCTCCCTCTCAGACCTCCAGAAATTGCTGGAAGCTGCTCTACGACCCTTCATCGACTACAGTCAACGCAACGCCACACTCGAAACATTCCGCTGCGCAACACAATACCTTCCTGAACTGCAGCGTCCTCAAACCACAGCTTCTCACGCGATCTTATCGGTTACATCAACTCTCTGCTCGAGATTTCTCTTAGCAAGCGAACAGGCAAAGCTTGAAGACGCTGTAGCAATGATCCAAGAGCTCAAAGATTGGCTGGGCTGGTCGACGTGGAAAAGATGTAGGGGCTGTGAAGTCGATGAAGTGTGCTTTGTGCCGATTTGGCCTATGGGTAGCGAAGAGGATATGGAGAATCCAAGATGTATTTCCAGCACGAGCGAAGTTGGACGAGGATATTGGGGTGGACATTTTGGTGGACCGCCGCCGCCATTTTGAGTATAGACAACTTAGAGATGATATCCATAGACGCAATCAGGGTGTGTATAATATGTTTGGAGTTCAGTGAAGGGTTGGATCAGCTTGCGCGGAGTCTGTGATTGTTCATACCCAATACCATCAATTCTTCTATCATGTTCATACATTAACTCATGCTCTCGTAACATGATCCATCACCCAACACCAATGCGCAACCCAAAAACAATAATACAATGAGCCATCATTGCCACCAAACTCCTTTCTCGTCGGACACTTTCACCTCGACAGTACTCGTACCATCCCATTCCAAAAGCGTTCTGGTCTGAACACCTTGATCATAACAATCCAGAAGCGAATCCAATCGTCTACACCAATCACTATCCCTGCCGCCGACACTCTTGGCTGGCGAAAGGTCGCCGTGCTATGGCGTTTCGTTTCTTAATCCAACTTTTCCGCTCTTCTTCATGATACCCAATTCGATCAAGCGATCCCAAATGCGATCTTTGACCATAGCGTCTTTCTTCTCGAAGGTCAGACCATCCAAGAGGCTTAGAGAATGACATGAGTGACCGAGCATAAGATGGCAGACTCTGCGACGGAGTTTTGTTGACTCATCTAGACGGTCATGGTGGGTCGTGTCTATTTCTCGGGAAGGTTGGGGCGGAAGGACATACTTGGCGACTTCGATCTGTTCACGGGTTTCGTCCTCGTCCTGTTCCTCCGTATGGGCAGAGTCGCGACGTACGATGCTAGTCTGAATCGTAGCAGCAGGCGTGGCAGTGATTGGAGCGTAGAAGCCTTGTGTAAGGATGTTGTCTCGAAGATCCAACTCCCGAAGTGTAGGAATTTTTGACAGAGTGGCCACGCTCTTGCGGAGTCGTTCGAGACGGTTGCCACACACTGTCAACTTCTCCAGTTTTTGACTATTGAGAAGAGGCCGGATGTCTTTGAGCGAATTGAAGTTGAGGTTCAGCGTGACAAGATTGGGAAGTTTGAGACCGAAATCATCAGGCAACTCCTGCAAGCCCGCTGAAGCAAGCTCGAGGTGCTGCATGCTGAGTAGCGAGTCTGGTAGGTCCAGCGAAGGAACGTTGTTTCCAGACAGCCTCATTGTTCGAGCATGCAGCGGGCGCTCCAATATTCGTAGGCGCTGCCCTTTCTGGTGAAGTGCTTGGCAGCGCATCGACAACACATCTAGCTGCTTGCAAGTCTCAATGCCAGAAACGGTAGTGAGACGGTTTCGATCTAGGTGCAGACTTCGCAAAGCTGGCATGCTGACTGTGTTCAGGTGTCGAAGTCCACAGTCTTGCAAGCTAAGGTGCTTCAGATTTGGTAGCTCATGTCCGGTCTCAAATGGCACCGTGAAGTAATTGCCGTCCAGTCGCAATGTCTGGAGCTTTTCCAGCGTATCCAAGCCGCGAACATGGCACTTTTCATTGTCGCAAAGATCCAGTTCTTCCAGTCGATGCCATTGGCTGCATTCGAGGTCAAGACTACGAAGCTTATTCCTTCTCGCTCTGAGCTTGAGCAAGCCGTCGAGGCCAAGTACACCATCTAGGCTTTCGATGTTGTTGTCGTCCGCCCGTAGTTCTCGGAGGTGTATCAAACACTCTAGCCCAGTGAGGTTATCCAATTGGTTGCCGGAGATGTCCAAGTATTGCAGATTCATCAAGTGCGTCCAAGGCGTAAGGCTGCTCAATAAACAATTCTTGGCAACTAGGTTTCTCAGAGTACCTGGCGCGCCCTCAAGGTAAGAAATGCCGTTACCGGACACATCCATATCTTGCAAGCCGCCGCAAAAGTCATTGAGTCCATACACCGATCGTAATCCCTGATTGTGCAGATCTAATTGCTTGGTCTTCTCCCAATGAGGCTCGTGTTGCTTTACATTGGTCAAGGTTTTGACGAGATCCTTGATGGTGAGAGCATACCGGTCATTGACCTCATCAGCAGCATGCTTCGCCAGCCGTTTAGCAAGTGCACGCTCCGTTGGACGTTCGTGGTCCTCTTCGTGCACAGTAAAGTCCGGCAAGTCTGATAGTATGTGGTTCGAGTCGAACTTGATTGGCGATGACGGAAAAAGTGCATTGGCCTGCTCGTACGGCTGGCGTTTGCTCAAAGGCCGAGAAACGCTTAGAGACACGCTCATGATGCGGTCTCCTGGCAGCGGCGCCAGGAACGAAAGCTCACTCTGCTCGAGTTCGTCTTGCTGCGTGAAGCGACTCGTCAAAGTCTTCCTCCGGAGGGACACCTTACGAGTCGAGCGAGACGTGGTATTGCGATATCCAGAGTCGACAGTGGTTTTGGCGGGAGTCTTGCGAAGTTTAGGCGACTCGATATGCTCGCGAAGCTCGTGCACATACTCGGTGTCATCAGGAAGAGCAGCTGATTCCATGCTGTTTCCATTGACCTCTTCAAGAGTGTCGTCGCCAACGTCCTCTTCATCGTCGTCCAGCATAGACTCTCGCTCCTCAGTAATGGTCTCTTGGGGTGGAAAGAAGCTCTTCTGCGTATCCGCAGACTGAGGCCTTGCAAGCGTACTTCCCTGGCTACGTTGCTGCAGTGCAGCCTGGGCAGCAGCATATGCCAGAGGTTGATGTCTCGCTTTTCCTTGAGCTGCAAGCCGTTGCAAATCATCGTCGCCCCAGGACGTGGCGCGCGTCTCGATGATCTGCTGCTGACTGGAACCGAAAGCTGTGTTTGTACATCGCGAAGGATCAGAGCTGGAGTATGTATGGCGCGATTTGTGACTGTCGCTGGTGACCGTGCGAGCAAGGACAGTTTCCTGAGATGTCGTCCGGGTCTCAATTTGCTCTTCTTGCGCAAAGTCGTGGATTTCTGGCACAGACACTGCTCCATCACCAGGCAGGGCACTAACTCTCCTACCTTGGCTGCTTGTCTTGCGGATTTCTTCTTCCTTCCGCTCATCGACTGGCAAGTCGGAGATCTCTCGGAATGGATCATCGTCGCTTGTGATATTGCTGGGCGGCTCAAGGAAGCTTCCATAGGATTTCCTCTTCTCCGGACTCTTGGTCTTCAGCCATGATTGCCTGGTCTTGTCAAAGTACATGCTGCCGACCTGCTCACCAATAAGATGTGCCACGGCATCAGGTGCTAATGTACCAACGTTCTCCGATTTGCGGGTGCTAGTGGTATGGAGGGTACGGCCGGTGGAAGTCGCGCTGGAGTGCTGGGTGGATTGCGTCTGGTTGGAGCGTTGCGAAGTTGGCCGTGAGTCGTCGTCCTCTTGTTGAAATCCAGGCATTGGGCCTCTGATGCGAATATTGGAGTGCTCATCGACTGCAACGATGCTGTCTTCAAAATCGTCGAATGCATCCTCATCCACCTCGGCCGCGGCTTCGTCGTCCACATGGAGAGATGCGACAGACTGCGCTATGAACTCGGTGTCGTCTTTTTCTTGAAACTTACGCAAGTGGCTTACCACCCTCGCGTCCGTGTGCTCTGAGTTGCGTGATCTCCAGCCGCTGGCAATTTCTCGAGAAGGCGGCCGGGATATGCGCAATGCAGATGGGTCTGGGTTACTACCCTCAAACCCGCTGTTGCCCTCTTGGTCACTTTCGGCGACGCTGCCGAGACCACTTTGACGTCCAGCCTTTTCTCGGATCAGGCGCATCACCATGACAGCCTCGTTGAAGAAGTCCTGGGTCGTCACCGACCGCTTCCGCTCAGTCATGTCGCCTGAAGCCTTCTGGACCCGCAAACTAAACTTGGCTACTTCGTTGGCGACAGTGCGCGCTTGTTGATGCATGGACGGAGGACTGGCAGTTGCCATGGAGGATTCTATCTGCTCCATAACCGCCTCCAGTCTCTCGGGTTCCTCGGCGACGAATTGCTCGGCAGTCTCACGAATTTCGGCCTCGATCTGTTCCCGTCTTCGCTGACTAGGCGTTGGATTTCGTGGTCGAAGGGCATCTTGCAGCTGTTCGATCTTGTTCGATGTGGCTTTACTGGCGGCGAGAGCATCTTGCAAATTATCGTGATAAGATCGGTTCATCTCTGCGGTTCCAGCTTCCAGCTCTGAAGCATGTAATGTTCTTCGCCGTTTCGGAGTCGGTGCTTTGTAAGGTGAGTTACGTGGTCTTTTTCCGGCTGCAACACTGATCTCTGATGGCTGCTCAAAAGCCTTGCTAAGGTCAGTGGCGTCTTCCACTGTCGGCTGCAAGTGCTCCTTGTTCTTGGAAGTGGCATTCACAGTCGAGCCAGCCGAAGTGAGCGCGCTTCTCCTACGCTTGAGCTTGAAGGTGTTCTCCTTCGCGATCGGAGATGTGTTCAAGTTAAAGATCACTGGCGATCTGGCGCCTGGCGCAGGAATGTCTGAGCCTGGCGAGCGGTCGATGTTCTGCTTGTCCGAGTCCGAGGCACTCGTTATGGTGATTTCAGCGTTGAACTTGTGATGGCTCAGGCTTCCACTCCCAAACGAAGCGCCAGACACTTTCCGATCAGTTGAGAGCTTTTCGCGTCCTTGATCCTCCTCGCGCTGTTCGCTCAAAGAGGAGAGATCCGGGTCTAACTGGCTCATGCGTCGTAGGAGCCGATTGCTGGTGAAAGTATCATACGGACCGAATAGTTTCAAAGGACTGCCTGATGATTTCGACTTTGGCTCGGAAGGCTCATGCTGCTGAACAGGAGTACTTGGCGAATTGGGTGACAAGCGAGCATTTTTATTCGGTTCAGAAGACGGAATCGGTGAAAGAAGGCCACTAGCATCCCGCACGTGCGCAGGCTCAGCACTCGACTGCGAGGCGCTCAACGGCCTCTCCTTCCATGAGCCTTGTGCAGAGTAGCCTCCTCGCCGGAATTGCACGTTTCCACCCAGGTTTGCAACAGAAGGCGGCGTGCCCGTTGGCAGATTCTCAGAGAGAGACAGGTCTGGAGCTGCATTAGGTATTTGCAGCAAGTCGCTCTCGGGTCCGTCGGTGAAAGCAGAGTCGTCCTGAGCCTGGCTAACCTCGTCCGGGCAGGGAGTGTCTTCTTCACTATTGTCCTGGCTCGGCCGTCGCAGTTCCATATCCTGGAACTTCTTGATATAGTGGGAGTCGAATGCCTTGTAGTCAGTCTTGCCGTCCATTGTGGTGTGCTTGGAAATGAAGACTGGGCTGAAGTCTTCACACTCAGTCTGTCCGCTGACAGTCCTGTTACCGACCATATTATGCTCAGTAGGTTCCAGTCGTTCCGGACTCACGATAGCGCTCTCTCCTGGGAAGCCGTCCTGAATGACAGCTGGATCTGACTCGTCGAGGGCAAAGGGATTGCTGCGAAAGCTGTTCCCGTCCAGCTCGCTTTGGTCTTGGGGCTGGCTCTCCATCTCCTCGGCCACTGCAGTCAGCCGCTCTTCGGATGCATCCTGCTCTTCTTCGTAATCACCATGTCGCTTCCATAGCGGCGGACTAGACGGCATGTCGGCGAAAGAGGAGTTGTTCAGCCAGCTCATGCTACTTCTGACCTTGGGCTTGGCCTCCGGCTCTGGCTTTTGTGCGAAGATGTTCTCCAGGCCATTGGCGCCAAACAGATCCGTCTGATCGCCATATCCAACTTGGCCCTTCAGTAGCCTTCGCTTCCACTCCAATGTCTCTTGCTTCTTGGTGGGCGATGCGCTTTTTGACCGCTGGGCCACAGTCCCAGCATACTGAAGCACTGAATCTTCGCTTGTACCGGAGAAGGATCGCGAAGCTGTCAGCTTGCTAGACTGTCGCTGTCGTCGGATCGAGTTGCTACCACTGCTGGTGAGAGTCGCGAGTGGGTGTCGTCGCTTCTGTGTTGATGTTTGCGATGTCGTTTTCTGGGATAGTTGCCGGTGAATTCGCGTAGAGCCAGTGCGGATCGAGTGCGCATCGTGTGTGGCAGAGGAAATGTTATTGTTATTCTGTGCCCGTACTGATGCTGGAATCTCCCACGCTTCGTCGAGGCCTTGCAGCCACGGCGCGATGTTGCTCATTGTCGATCCTTCATGTGGTTGTTGGGAGACGCGTTGTTATGATGTCGGGATTGCTGTATGGGGTGGCCTTTGATCAGTCCAGAAATGTGCCAATTGCTATCAAAATACCCAATCCATGCTGTAAGGTATCGTCAATGTACAGTGCGCTTTGCTTTCCGCGATCGACTTGAGATCTAGTTCCAGTGATTCTAGTCGTCGGCGTCAAGCCCGGCTCAGAACGCGTCTTGGCAATCAAAACAGACTTCCCGCTTGGTGGGTCCCTTAGCAACGGACCAGGACCCTTGCTGCCTCGAACTCCATCACCCATCAAAGCATACCATTTGCCACTTGTAAAGACGACAACATTGGTTGACTGTCAATGCCGGACGCTGGATATGGGCAGATACGATGATCCGGACTCACAGGCCACGCGGCTATGCCTGGAATTGTGCTTCTGACTTTCAGAACACCGAGCTATTTCGAGATATCAAAGTCGAGGACTATGCTACTGGCAACGACGAATTGATATGTTCCGACTCCGAGGATGATTGGGCATTGTCAGAGAGGGCGGCGAAAAGGCGGAGGATTGAGATATTGGCAGACGACTTCCTGAATGGTCTTGACTTGGAAGTGACATCAGCCAGACTGGATCCTCAGTCTTTCAATGATGCATTCAGCTATTCGTTTACGAGGCCTAAGGATGCTAAGAGAGCTATTGCTGAAGTTGAAAATGCCAGTGCTACAGACTCGGATGGCGAATCGCCGGACCTATGGGAAATACTAAATGCACACAACGAGGACGGCGAGCCCATTGCAGATCAATCGGCGATTCTCGACGACAGTGGCATCTTGGACATCGCATACGAAGAGACAGTAGCTGAGGTACAGGCTCAGGCCAGCTGCCAGCGTAGGAGAAGCCGCCGCCTCATCAAAATTGCACTCGATCCAAGCGAAGATGCTCTTCGGAGAGCAGCAGAACTTCGTGCGCGCAAGCTGCGACAATCAATACCAGAAATTGCCGAGTCGCAACCTCAGTCATGCCCTAGGAAGCTGGTTGAGGAGACGCAGACTAGACCAATGTCTACAGCTTCGACTGACCAAGACACGACTAGCTTTTCTGACTGCGGCCCATCACCGACCCCAGCATGGACAAGCTCAAAGTGGCTGCGGACTGGTGCATTCCAGCCGCCTAAGAAGGGTGTGGATGAGGACTGCAGCAAGGATGAGCTCGGGCTGTCATCATTCAGCATGGCCTCTCAGCAGGCTCGGACCCGCGCTGCTACAAGACGTAATGCTGGAGCTGATGCTGGCTCTCAACCCAGCTTTATGACAGAAGCCAGCGCACAGCCATCTACGGAGAGGCGATCCTCAATGCCTCGCGGTACCGGACAAGAGCCTGGCCATCTCAATCTTAGTGCAATAGCTGAAGGTGACACCGGTCCAACAGAGTCTGGTGGAAATTTCGAGACAGCACCGGAGGAGGCAGAGGACGATGCGAAACCAGTCTTCAAGGCTCGAGAGAGCCGGCTGGAAAGTGAAAGTCAGACGCAGCTCTTCATCCGTGAGGGCATCTTAGCCAAGCCTCGAACGTCCTGGGCATCTATGAACGATGCAAAGATTGTCCAGGAAGCACAATGCACAGCAGAGCGATCATTGCCACCCGTGGGATCCGAGTCTGTGCCCTCCATGATTCGAGAGTCCATACAGAGCTCTGTACAAAGCAATGCCATGAAGAAGACGAAAAGCAGATCGACAAAATCTGCCGGCAATACGCCTACCACGAGTAACATCCAACCCAGACGCAGGTCAAACAGGAGGCGGACTGCACCTTCGGAATCGCAGAAGGCTGCTGAAGATATCGATGAGCTCCCTGCTGACCAGCGCCGTGGCATAAGAGCCCAGCGCTTCGAGTACACTGAGTCAGCTGGAGGAAAGAACTCATCGCCCTTCGTGTTCCGGAAAAGAGCAACTCGATCTGCTAAGGGCGACCTGACAGAACAAGCAGCGACACTCCCACCTTTAGAGCACACACATCTTCCATCAGTCACACCAAGACGAGCGATGCAATTTCCCTCGGAGGACAGTCAGGCCGCAAAGCACGACCCGCACACACCTTTGGTCAATGAGCACCTGAATACTGTGCTGCCCAAGGACACCACCAACGGCCGCCGTTCTACACTGAGACGCTCGCTCCGGAACGAAATGCAGGCGCTAGGCGCAGAAATCAGCAAGGCAGCCGATGACCCTTCTTCACAATCGGAGCCAGGCTCGCAGCGGCGAGAGCTACCGCCTGTAGAGGTCGAGAATGAGGAAAATACACATTCACAGCAGTACGACGTGCAAGCAGATGAACTGCAGAACGCTGACTCCACATCGCATCCACAGCCGATGCCCATTGTTGAATTGCCATTAGTGTTACCTGGCACGCAAGCAATGCTGGATCAGGCACATCATGACTTGTTCACCTCGCCGGACAAGACAAATTCAGAGCTCTATCTTGGAGACAAGTCCACTCCGGGAGCCTTGCCTAATGTCGGAAAGAGTGCACGAAGGCCGCTCGGCGCACTATCGCAGGAGCGTATGCCAATGCCGAGCACCCAAGCTCTCATCAATGAGTGGCATGGGTGGTCAAGCGTCAAAAAGCCAAGAGAGCCTGGCAAGCGGAGCAGTCTTGAAGCGTTTCAGTCCCCGACGGTGACAAAAGGCAAGGCCAGGCACACTGCCCAAATCGCCTCTGACCCTGTCGAGTCGCTTGGCAAAGATGCCAGACGTAGGAGCAGTCTACGATTCTCGATGAGCTTTGCAGAGTCTCCTGCCAAGGAGCTCGCGACGAAGCCGTCTTCGCAGCCAGGCCCGTCTACAGCATTGGTTCCGGAAGCCTGTGACAAGCACCAACGTCTGTCGTTCACTGCTCCGAAGCCTAGTGGCAAAATCGCTTCCTCAGCCACCTTCTCTTTCGCGGGTGAGCTGTCCTCGATTCATTTGCCCAGTGCATCCACAGCGCCGGCGCAGTCTTTTGCCGCAAGCACCAGGTCGCAACATTCTGTAACTCACGGCATTGACTCCTTGAGCTTTGGACCACATGAGCGTGGATCTTCGGAATCGACGTTACCAGAAGCTCGACGTCCAGACCAGGATCTGGCAGAACATGAAGCCACAGCGGTCCAGCATATCCTGCCCAGCAGATTCATCATGAAGGACCGCCAACCTTCGCCCCATGATCAAAATCTTCATGAAGACGACCACGATCTAAGCTTCGCTGCTCCTCTTGCACAAGTATCGAAAACTGTCGTTCCAACTCAAGGCGAGTCAATCCTCGATCAAGACGCAACGACCATTGACTTCGATGCACCTACACCAAGCTACGTCAGGAACAATGCTCCAACACCGAGCTACATTCGCAATAATGCGCCCACTCCCAGTCACATTGGACGACAAAACTCAGCTCCGGCACCGAATCCACGGAACCTCGAGTATGATTCGCAGGAACTTGCTGGAGCGGTGAATGAGTTGACTAGAGATGTTTTGGGGAGTGTCAGTGAGCTTACGTTTTGACAGGGAGAAGAGGAGAGGCGATGGAGGATGGTTGGACTCTTTGGTCGAGATACTGCTCGTTTCCACAGACAGTCCTTGGCAATCAAATGCATCATTAGGGTTAGGGTTGTCCGCGACAACGACATTACCAATCTTCTCCAATCGCGCTCGGATTGATGTATGAGGATGCTTCAAGTGATGTGATTATGTTGACGGAGTCTTGCGCTCGAAAATGAAATGTGTACTGTTGCTGTGTGCGATAACAATCTTGCAGCTCGAATTTATGGCTTGTCTAGAAACACGCACCTTTGCCTATACTACTCATCTGCCAACTCGATGACTCGGCATGAATATCGAACAACCGCATCTACTGCGAAGATCTTTGACCGTGAACGTTTCATAAGAACTCAATTTGTGCTTGTATTATTGTCAAGAGCTGGATTCCGGGGTGACATACTGGCTGCGGGCCTGAAAAGAGCTCAAAGGCTGTACCATCGCTCACCACATACCGTTCAAAGTCACGACAATACTATACTGGATGCATCATCTTGGTTGTGAAAGAGCACCTATATGCAACAACTTACCCAGATCCCCTCAACAATCATTCTCGGCACAATGGTGTAAGTAATCGGTAAGTCGTTGGTTGTGAACTGATGCTCGGTCGTGCTCGAGTGGGCGTATCATGCGTACGAACGCAAAGGTCGTAGCATGGTAGGTCTGCCTGCAGGCAACTGTTGAGCTAAGGGCGATTGTTTTGCATTTTCTGTTTTGTTTCCCAACCAACGAGTGTGGTACCAGGCTCTCTCTAGCGAATCCGATCCTGTCGATAGTTTTCCAAGGACGTCAGCCAACCTTTGACTGCCCTTCATATGACCAATCGATATAGTATGTGCACATGTCCGAACTTGGAACGTCTCAGCGTGTTCGAAGAGCTATTCGCGACTCAGGGCTTGTGCTTTTGATCTCGTAGGTTCGGCCTTCTCCCACACATCCACGGTATGCCTTGCCAGACAGCCTAGCTTTCATCAGTTCTACTGTCGCAGCGATGGTGATTACGTCAGTCTTCTGAAGCAAGCTTCAAGTTCGCATACATCGCTCAAATGCGATTGTGTAGTCGCTTCGTTTGTGCGATGCTATACGAAGGCGCTTTGAACAGATATGGGGGAAGACGTATATTGACCTATAGACCTTAGTCAGTGATTGAGCCGCTCAGTCTGCTTGGGCAGCATTTCGGAAGGTGTTCTCAGCACAGGTCATTTGGGCATTAAGTGCAGGGCTCAACCACTTTCCGCGCAAGGCTGGGCAGCATTTACACTGAATGTGTTGGTAGCTTAGGGTAGATGGGAGACTTCCTCCAATCTTGCGGCTCGGGAGTGGCAACGTCGAAGCAATCGAGCGTTTGCGACGAACGGGCTACTGAACGTTGCGCAGTCTTCAACGACACTAGCAACTTCCTCGCGCGGCAAACTTTGCCCTCTTGCGTGACGACTCCGCCTATTTCGTCGGAATGCTCGAGGTTCAGTTGGTACAAGCTACTATCAGAAGGTATCTGGTCTTCAGTACGGAAAGCGATGTACGCAGTCTCTTCAGGTCTGGTCGTTTCTGGGAGCGGCAGGAAATGCTCCATTCGACAGGAGGCCATCCGCTTGCCTGTGAGAGCAAGCCAACAAGCGCACCAAGGAGTCCTCTGCGCATGTGGTGTCATGGTGTCTTGCAGAAGGAGAGTAGCGGTGAGGGCGGAAGCGTTCACAAGCCTCGTTGTCTTTAGGCGGATCTGATCCCGACTTGCGATTGACAATATTCCTGAAAGCCAACGGACTTCGGATTTCCCAGTCGTGACCAAACGAAGTCAGCGCTCGTTAGTTGGGTCGAGCACGTCCTCACAAGCCCTGATGCTGTTCTTCACAAACCGTCCCATCCTCACCGAACTCTTTTCATGACATCGAACCTTCCAAAGTCTGCCGTGTCAACGTGGAATTGACTTCTTCACTTCACCCTGAAATCCCAACGCGACGGGAAACACATCTATTTCCCCAGTTGAAACCGCGGCGTTGGGATGAAGTATAGGCATCGCTGCCCAAATTCGCTAGGGTGCTGCCCACGGGGTACCACGGAAGTCGCGCTCAATCTCGAAGGTGGTCCCAGTAGACCGGATAGACATTGTCTTGAACTTCACCCAACTCGCAACAAGACCGAGACAGTTCGCGTCGTTTGTTTGCCCCTGATGCATATGTCCCTCAAGGCCGTGCTGAGCGTCAACCGCGGGAGCAGGAAATGCGTTCCGGAGAGGCAGTCGCATTAGCCAGGAGGAAATTCGCAAGTGCCCAAAGCAATCATGGACAGACCTTGCATTTTCGCAGTTGCAGAGTTCAGCCCAGACGTTCGAGGCTTTGCATCATGTCAGCACCAAACGACGACTCGTTCGCAGCCAAGTTGCTGGGAAAGAAAAGACGCAGGTCCCATATATGTGTTTCAAGACCATAAGCGCTGGGTCCAGCAACCCGAGTCATGTTGAAAACTTAGGGCCTGTTTGGTAACCGATTTGGGGCCGGTATCGAGCGTCTTATAACACAATATTGTGGTTGCCAAATAACTTGGAAATCAAAACCCGATGTGCTGAGTATTGCGGCTTTTCAAAGGCCGAATATCACGGTTACCAAACAGCTAGAATATCTCGAGAGACTGAAGACTATGGTGGGTCCGGCAAATTTCGCTTGTGATGCACTTAATACAGTATCGAGCGTATTACCCACACAAATTTCTTCCTCGAGCGCATCGACCCTCAACCCTCGAGACGCTTAATACAGTATCGAGCGTGTAACGCTAGTCGTGATACTGTCTCGAGCCCTCCCGCAGAAGTTACCAAACAGGCCCTTATGCCAAACGTGCATAAAAAGTTCCCAGAAGCTGGAAATCCTTCTCCGAAGCAGAGGATCCAGAGGAACTCCACCAAAAAGCATTGACATCATGCACCATTACGGACCGGCTGCCGTCTCCGGGACATCTAAGACCAAAAAGAAAGTCTGAAGTTCCTCGCCAGCGAAGCGAACATATCAGCTTCATGATCGCTCACGTCTAGCTTGCTCTGCCGCCTTGCCGGCACACACCGCGCACATCGCTAACCTGCAGGTTCCTGGAGCTAGGAGTGATGATTCGCCGGAGCTCCCAAAAGTGGCTTGAGGCCCGTATATGTTTGAGGACAACCGATGGGCGCCTCAAGACATGCCACAATCCTTTGTTGCACAGCCGAGATCACATGATTCTTGGCATAAGCAGAGATTTCAACACCTGTTCTCAAGCAATATTAGATAGACAATAGGACATACAATTATTTACTTATTTAGTTGAACGCTCCTAATAATGTAGTATTACGTAATGTAATTAACTACGCTAAGCCTAATAGTTATAAGCCCGGCTTTATCCGTTTCTTAGAGGCTTCCTTAGTATAATTAAAATAAGACGACTTCTACGGTCTAAT